>JAQZBX010030476.1:0-26802 GCA_029593785.1 Cabassous unicinctus | reverse complement strand
CATGATTGTTTTGTAAAGTCACAACTTCTCTAATTGAAAATATATATAAAAGCAAGTAACTAAATTTGGGCAGAAATTATTGCATATATGGACTAAATCAAATAACAGGATATGGTAATTAAAGATAAGTTTGAGGCAATTTTCAAAGACCTTAAATGTCAGCAAACCTTTTTTGGATATTATTCATTACGTAAAAGAGAAGTAAAGTCTTTGTAAGAGGTATGTGGTTTTGTTAGAATTTTCTTTTTAAAGATACATGTCTACCAATTTAGTAAAATTTAAAACAGAAACCATTCTAGTCCAGAAACTATGTTTAAAAAATAAATGGATATATTTTCATATATATGAATGAATATATGAAAAGCTTATCATTAATTTTTTGAGATTATATTTTATATTCCTTAATTTTCACATGCAGCTCCATTCATTTATAAACAATTTTGGAGCACACTAAAGTATTGTATACCTCTTAGAGAAATACCATTACTTCATTATTTGTCTTTGGACAGGAAATCGGTTAATCTATCCATCCTTAATTATTGAATGAATATTGTATTCAAGGTCCTCTACTACATTTCAGGAATATAAAATTAAAAACACATTACAATCAAGAACTTTGTTGGCTACTAGGAAGAAACAAGCAAGTCTCAAAATAAATAGAAGTTGTTATAGGTTCAACCACTTATTCTCTCCACACCTAATTATGGCCTTGATGGCACACCTCCACAGGATTTCTAGTGGGAAGCTTGATGGATGTGAAATGGTTTCAGGCCAACTCTGTGAACCCTCTCTTCATAGTAACCATGTGCAGATAAGTTACTAGACATATGAAGAAAGGGGAAGAAAGTGAGAAAAAACAATAGATACAAATCAAGCAATAGAAATGTAACAAGCATTTAATCATTATCATTGGATAGCAATGTAGGGAACAGAGTCATGATGCATTTGATGGAGATTTAAAGAGAAATTGATATCGGTTTTGAAAGTGGGCATAACTCTTTATTTCAGAGAAAAAACTCATAAAACGTATCAGGTCATTTAGGAATGGATATTAAAAACATTGAGGTTGCCAGTTTCAGCAGCTGTGTAACCAATGTTTCTTTGCATCCTCGAACTCAAGTACCCTGGTACACATTCCTTCTTGCAGGCAGCCAGTGAGAGTTCTTCCAGGGAAACTACAAACTCAGCATCATCAAATATACTTGGAAAAGCAACCACTGAGCCACTTTGGGGTGAACTGAAACCCTAGTCTGTATCTTCAGGGGAGTGTTCACCTACATAATCCTCTGAAAGAACCCCCAGATCAATGGGAAAGTATACCAAGTGTAAGCTATAGACCATAGTTTGTAATATTTTGATGATGTTCTTTTATAATCTGTAACAAATGTTCTACAACAATGCAAGGTGTTGATGGAGAGGAGATATGTGGGAATTCTGCATATTATGCATGGATTTTTGTAAACCCACAACTTCTCTAATAAAAAATATATTTTTTAAAAAGTTCATTTCTTGCCCAGGCACTTAGAAAATAAATCCACTGGTACCTCTCACATTGTCAAGCTTGGGAATTGCTTCTCTCTGCACAACAGAATGTGCTGTCTGGTCTGGACGCTGGGCTCAGAAAGCTTCTCTCTACTTTGACCTGTTTTGGAGAAGAGAAATGTGCCCTGCCTTTTTATGCTGCATTTATCCTGAGAGACTGCCAGGATTGGAACTCTGGCTACATGCAGCAGTTCAAGAGTGGGGCGATAGATCTGGATACTTGGCTTAATGTGGTCACTAACTCACTCACCTTGGAAAATGATTTCCTTTCCTCGGAAATAAGTTTCTCCATATATCAACTGATGGCATTAATATCAGTTTCTTGATGCATATAAGATGTCTTGACATGAGGAATTGAAACCATATTTGCTGTAAAATATGATAACTCAGCAGGACTCCATGAACTGTGAGTCAAGAAGATGGCTGTGAGTTTCTGGTGGCCATGATGATAATAAGAGACATTTACATAGGGCTCACCAGGTGCTAAGCACTGTTCTGAGATCTTGACCTCTAAGAAACTATTCAGGGCAGTAACATGCCCAAGGAGACTATAGGAGAGAGAAAGATTTTGAGCACAGGAGCTCACCTTCTAAAATTATCTCTGTTTCTCCATAAATTATATGTTTAATGAAAAATTGCTATATTTTGAGTTTTAGTTTTAGGTTTCCCAGCCTATGCTGATATCTTGGAGAATCCTCAAATATTTAGCAATTAAACACTTGATTTTCCAATATCTTTAGGAGACCTTAACACTACAAAATTATAGATAGAAAACAGTGTCACCTTGGTACTTTAACAATTCCTATTTCACATAAGTGTAATGAATGTCCTGATTTTGGGTAAGGAAAGGAGGGAATGTTAAATACAAATATATTATGTAGACAGAACCAGTGGCAGGTGGTCTTCTGATAAATATTAAGGGAAACCAATGGTACTAGGAAAGGAACAAGGAGTAAAAGGAATGTAATTGTGGGAGAACTAACAGATATGATAAACTTTGCCACTTCTAGACCTTGGGATATTAGCTTGCTCAAACCAGTTGAGTAAAACCTAGCATGAATAAGGCCAACATATAAGGTTTAATCTCAGGTATTACTTTGTTTCACAAATGCTCATACAAGACAATGTAGGGAGAGGGGTGGTAGTCTAAAAATGTTTCTATCCTTCAACATGAGGAACCCTAAAATCTATAGGTCTAAGCATATCTACTCCAATCAATGTGTCATAGGGATATGGATATTTTTTGTGAAGTACTTAAATGCTATTTATAGGAGAAAATGGTAGAGGAAGTTGTAAAATCATACATAAAAATCTGTTATGAACTTTACATGTACTTGATTACCTGAGCTTCCCAGTGGAAGCCCATAACTGAACTTTGCTGTGGTAGGGGAACACAACATCATTCCTACAAAAGTCATATAAAGTGATTTCAGTAATCAGGTGCCTTTTTTATTGTGTTGAGCTGTTCTCACTTTGTCCTGAAGTAGAATAAGAACATAGAGAAGAAAATTGAACAAAAACATAAATCCTTATCAAAGTGACAATTTAGGCAGTGACATGGGAAAGGGTGACCTTGCTACCATCATGTCTGAGTATTATGTGCATCAAAATTAAGGAGGTACAATTAAATATGGGAGAAGACCCCATATTCAAATTTCCACAAAGGTAATGGTATGATGGGAAGTCACTCAGCATCCTTCTCTCATGAACCCACAGACTCTTTTTCTCTGGAAAAATATGACCTAGTTACCTTTACTCTGCTCCATGGTGACTTTGATTCAAAATGGTTGGCGACCAACTCACTGCAGGTCCTTGAAATCATGCCTTCAACTCTACATGTTTGTGCTTCCTCTCCTAAAAAATGGAAATTAAAAATAAAATGCTTTCTAGACATGTACTATGGAAAAATTAAAATCATTTTTAAAAGTCAACAGAGTGCATTATTAATAAAGCAAAAGCATGGCTCAGAAATGAAGCTGCTACAAACACTTTAGAAAGATGTCTCTGAAGTAAGATAATTAGGATTATAACTAGATAACATCTGAATATACTGCCTTATTATATCCAACTCTAAAATCATGGGAATTTCCCTTAGCCAGGATGTTAGTTCAACCAGAAGATTCATTGGAAATGTATTATCCTTCCAGATTTCAGAATACTCTAAATTTCTAGAAAATGTTGGCAATAAAAAATGTTATATTTTTAACAAAGTATATTTCGAGAAGCACAACTTAGTAGTAGGTAAAAATGTTCTTCACTCCCTGATGTCTAGAGAATAAATATGTTTTATTATGAAGTTGTCAGTTTCCCTGAAGCGTGGACACTTGCATGCTCTATAGACAGCTAATGGGTTGTTCCCTTGGGATAACCTGCTCCACTAGGAAAATCTTATTTGATATATTATGGCCGAAGAAGAACATCTGAGGAGACCAATGTATTATAATCCCTAAAGTCATAAATTTCATCACCTGATACATTATTTTTTAGACTATGAAATTTCAATAGTAATTCCAAAATTGCTCCCAGGCTTTATTGAACACATGTGCACACTTCTTTATCCATCCTTCCATCCACCTATCCATCCTTTCACAATCTTTCCATCTGTGATCTTCCTTTAAATCCCAGTAATGGTTTCTCCTTATTTTTAAACTAATTCCAAAGTTCTTAACACAGATTACAAGGTGCAGATGCAATAATTTCCCCTTGCTTATTTCTTCAGTTCTAGTTGCTCCAATCTTGCTTAGTGTTTTATTTATGTTCCTCCCATTTCAATTTCTTCCCCACAATGAGACATTTTAGCCTACTCTCTTCTCACACTGGAATATTCTTCTCACAGTGTGTCCTGTCTCCCTATTTCATTTCTCAGAAGCCTTGTCCAAACTGCCAGGAGGAAACAAAACCATCTTCAATGATGCTGTTTATTTTATTTCCTACTATGTAAAAACAATTGAAAAATCACATATCAATTTTTAATGCCTGCCTTCCACTCTAGATTCTGAACTTTGTAGTGGCAGGAAATGAGAATATTTGGATGATCTTATTTCTAGTACTGAGCAGAGTGTCTGACATGCAACAATTGCTCAATAAATAGTTAATTGAAAGAATTACTTGAATCCCTCCATCCATATTGCTATTAAATCAACCAAAATTTGCTTCACATTTGAAATACTTTATTATGAGCTTTTATAAAACTTAATAATATGACATAACTATTTGTGTAAATACAGTACTTCCTTAGTAGAGTCCATAAAGTCTGTGTCATTTTTCCTAATCATTTTATGCCTCAATAATCAAATTCACATACTGGATTAAATCAAATAATAATTGATTAAAATGTATTTAGCCATTATTAAACAAAATATCATTTCACAGTCATTTCTTGAGTGCTTATCTTCTTCTGGTCACTAAATGGAGATGTGATGGTGAACTTGTCTTCAGGTTGATCACATACTAACAAGAGTGAAAAAAGATTTGTAACCAACACAGTGCCACATATTATGTTACTATGTAAAGGGGAAAAGCAGGCATTATTTAAGAGCAAAAGAGTTATCCAAAGAAGAGAATATGTTTGGAGAGTTTTGAGAGAGAAGTAAAAATTAACCAGTAATATGAGGAAAGGTAGAAAAGAAACATTTAATGGAAAAGAATTATAATGGACAAAAATACCAGGAAGGGTAAAGCATATTATATGTCTTTAAGTAGCTTTGCAAGGCTGGAGCTTAGAGTGGGTCTGTGATTGATAGTGTTCAGAAAACCAGAAGTATAGTCAGAGTATGATAGTCATAGAACATTATTAGACAACATCTTATATTAAATAAGCTCATCAACAAATTGAAGTAAAGGGGAAATATTGTAGCTTTTGCTTATTTTAATAGAAAATTTATACTTCACTTCTGAGGAAATTAAGAGAGATGCTATTGCACTTAGGAGGCTTCAAAGCTATTGGTGATATTCTGTATCTTAAGCTGGGTGGTAGTGACATGGATATTTTGTTATCATTATATCCATATATATATATGGCAAATAGAACTGCAGATAATTAAGGCATATTGAGTGCATGGAATTCTCTCATCCACTCCCAATGTGACCATAATGGAATATAAAGTTATTAGCCAAAAATGATTAAAAGAATGGGAGAAGGATTTTTTTTTGGAAATGAGTTATAGATGCAAGGTGATAACAAAATAAAAATAAAAGTAAGCCTCAATGAGTTTGATAAGCTGGTCTAAACTTTAAATGGAAATTCAATGGGATGGAAAAAGTCAAACCCTTTTAAAAAAAGAGTAAAGAAGTGGAGGAAACTATTGTATCATACAATGGAGACATCCTATAATTACAATTCAAGGTGTGTGGTATCAAGGCACAAATAGGAAAAAAGGCCAATGGAAAGAAGAAAGAGCCCTGAAAGAAGATTAATTACTAGATTAGCCTTGCAGATCAGAGGAGGAAGGGCAAATTTTTAAAATACTTACTCCTGGGACAATTAGTTTGCATATAAAATTTAATTCCATGTCTGTCTCAATATTACACAATAAAATGCAAGGTCAATTACATGCAAAAAGTTGAAGGAAAGAATATAAAGATATTACAAAGTAATATTAGTATTTATCATCATATATTGTTTCTTCTTAAAAAGACATAGAAGTTAATAGCAACCATGAATAAGATTGAGAAATTTATGACAGAAAAATTAAGAAGGTCCACTTACTTAATGAAAGACAATATAAAGAAAGGTAAAGAGACACTAACTGGTTAGAAAAGACTTTAACAACACATACAAATGACAATGGACTTGTGTCCAGCATATATTAACACTTTCCATAAATCAGTATGGACATACAATCCTATAGGAAAATTGGGCAAGATAATTGAACAAATACTTCATAACAGAAGTCAGTTAGTAAAAGAAAGGTGCTCAGAGGGAAATCTAAATTAAAATTAATTTAAAATTATAAAATTACATATGCATACATTCAAGATTTACCAAAATTTTAAAAGCGGACAACTTGATGTGCAAAAATGATGTGAAGCAGTACATACTATCATACACTGTCATTGGGATGACATAATGGTGTAACTGTTTAGAAGTCATTTTGTAACAAAGTTGAATAACTGCATACAATATGGTCCAACAATTATGCCAACAACTTCCCTACAGAAACCTGGGCATGTGTGCACAATGATACATGCAAGAATACATGCATATGGGGGGAATTATGGGAAGATGGTAGAGAGCTCCAGGAACCAGTCCCTCAACCAGAAAAACTATTAAACAGTGAGGAACTGTCAGAATCAACTATTTCAAAATTCTAGAGTCCAGTGGAACACTGTGCAGCAGCCAGGGAAGAGCTAGAGGAAGATACATCTGCTGGTATCTCCCTTCTCTATCGGGTGTCCCTGCTTTCAGCTTCTTGCTTCCATCACTTTCTCTCTTTCTGAATTTCATTCTCTTCAAAAGGTCTCCAGTAAGAGGATTAGTACCCACCCTGAATGAGGTGAGTCACATCATAACTTAAGATCCTACTCACCAAGATCCTGCTTACAATAGGGTTACTCCCACAGGAGTGGATTATCATGAAGAACATAATTTTCTGGGGTACATACAGCTTCAAACCGTTAGACTCCTCTTCCAATTTTTGGAAGATTTTGAACTGGATTGGTCCTAATTTTTCTTGGAATGTTTGGTAAAATTCCCCTGTAAAGTAACATGGTCCCGGGCTTTTCTTTCTTGGGAAGTTTTAGATGACTCATCTCTTTACTAGTTAATGATTAGTTGACATTTTCTGTATCTTCTTGAGTCAATCTAGGTAGTTTGCATGTTGCTAGGAACTTGTCCATTTCATCCAGTTTATCTTATTTTTTGGTGTACAGTTTTTCACAGAATCCTCTTAAAGTCCTTTTTATTTCAGTGGGGTAATAAAAAGGGACAGTAATAATGACATTTCTGATTTTAGTTAGTTTTGCCCTATCTTATTTTTCTTTGCCAGTCTAGCTAAAGGTTTGTCAAATTTATTAATTTTTTTTGGTTGATGACCTGTATTGTTTTTTGGTTCTCCATTTAATTTATCTCCATCTCAAGCTTTGTTATTTCTCCTTCCTTCTGCTCCTTTTGGGTTTAGTTTGTCCTTCTATTACTAGTTCTTCCCGTTTTGAGGATAGCTCTCTATTCTGAAATCTTTCTTCTTTTTATAAAATTTTTTATTAGAGAAGTTGTGAGCTTACAAAACAATCATACATAATGTGCAGAATTCCCATACATCACCCATCCACCAACAACTTACACTGTTGTGGAACATTTTTTACAGATTTTGAAAGAACATGATTAGACTATTACCACTAACCATGGTCCATAGTGTACTGTTGGTATATTTTTTCCATACACCTGCTATAATTAACACAGCATTAGCATTGTACATTTTTTATAGGTCATGAGAGAACACCCTCATATTTGTACTGTTAACCACAATCCGTCTTCCACCACATGGTTCACTGTTTTATACAATCCCATGTTTGTACATTCTATCCAAAGTGTACACTCAGTGACTCTCACTTTCTTCACAGTGTTGTACAATCATTGCCCAGTAAACCTTTGACTTTTCCCTTATTCCAAAAGAAAAAATTCCATACTCCTCATTGGTGACCCTTAGCATTGATACAGCACCTCTTTTGACATTGGTGCAAGAATATTACAATATTGCTGTTAATTATAGTACATAAGTTATATTAATTGTATTTTTACCTTGCATCACTATATTCTTACCACATTATAATAGTGATGTTCATTTGTTCTAATTCACAGAAGAACATGCTTGTATTTCTATTGTTAACCACAACCATCATTCTCCTCCAGGTTCTCTTTGTTATTCAGTCCCTGGATTATTTTCTAGCTTTCTTTCAATTGACATTTACATACCTAAACTACCCCTTTCAGCCACAATCCCTCTTTCTTCTTTTTTAATGTTAGTATTCAAAGCTATAATTTTCTCTCAGCACTATCGTTCCTGAATTCCCTAAGTTTTGATACATTGTATTTTAATTTTCTTTTACCTCAAAATATTTCCTAATTTCCCTTGTTATTTCCTCTTTCACCTGTTCGTTGTTGAATAGTACATTACTTAATTTCCACATATTTGTGAATTTTCCATTTCTACCTCTGTTATTGATTTCCAGCTTCATTTCACTGTGGTCAGAGAAGGTACATGCTATACTTTCGGTATTTTGCATTCATTGAGACTTGTTTTGTGACTTAATACATGGTCTATCCTCAAAAATGATCCATGTGCACTTGAGAATAATGTACATTCTGTTGCATGAAGTGTTCTATATATGCCCAGTAGATCTAGTTGATTTAGAGTATTGTTCAAGTTTTCTATTTCCTTACTGATCTTTTGTCAAAATATTCTATCCATTATTGAAAGCAGTGTGTTAAAACCTCCAACTCTTAATGTAGAACCATCACTTCTCCCTTCAAATCTGTATTTCTTTCTTATATTTTGGTGCCATGCTGTTAGGCACATATATATTTATTATTGTTGTACCTTCCTGCTGTGTTAACACCTTTATCTGTATATAATAGCCATCTTTGTCTCTTGTAACAGTTTTAGAATTAAAATCTATTTTATCATATTATTATAGCTACTTCAGTTCTCTTTTGTTTTATACTTGTATGGTGTGTTTTTCAATCCTTTCACTTCCAACCAACTTATATATTTTAATACTAAGGTGAGTCTTTGGTAAACAGCATATCGTTGGGACATACTATTTTATCCATTCTGCCAATCTCTGCCTATTGACTGGAGGGTTTATTCCATTTACGTTTAAAATAACTACTGATAATGCAGGACTTACTTCTGCCATTTTGCTATTTAGTCTTTGTAAGTCTTATGCCTATTTCGTCCCTTAGTTCTTCCATTAATATCTACCTTCATATATGAATTTCATATTCATTTGATTTGATTGTATTATACCATAATAAGTACCTTCTCATTTCTTTTTGGGTTTATTTTTCATGCATTTTCCTATGGTTACCATGGGTTAAAATTTAGAACCCTAAATATGTAACAGTCATATTTGATTTGATACCAATTTGACTTCCATTACATACAGATAGTGTTCCTATACCCCTCCATTCCTCTATCTTTTTTTGTACTTGTTACAACTTACATCATTGTACATTTTTAAAATAAAAAGCATAGATTTATCATTATTTTCTTTGCATTTGCATTTTAACACCTTTAGTGTATGAAAGGAGGAGTTATATACTAAAAATACAATACAATAATACTCTCATTTATAATTATCCTTATGGTTTGCTTTATCTGATGACTTTATTTCTTTATGCCACTTTGAACTACTGTCTAGTTTCCTTTCCTTTCAGTCTGTATAACTCCCTATAGCAATTAAAGTGGTGATAAAGTTCCTCAGCATTTGTTTATCAGTGAATGTCATAATCTTTCCTTCATTTTTGAAAGAAAGTCTTTCCAGATATAAAATTCTTCGTTGGCAGTTATTTTCTCTCAGCACTTTATTTCAACCAATTGCATTCTTGCCTCCATGGTTTCTTATGAGAAATGAGCACTTAAAGGAATTGGAGCTCTCTTTTTCACAATGTATTGTTTTCTCTTGCAGCTTTCAGAATTCTCTTTTGCATTTAACAGTTTGATTAGAATGTGAGAGGACATATTTCTCTTCATGTTTATATAGTTTGCTGTTCCCTTGGCTTCTTGGATATGCATATTCATATCTTTTGCTAAGTTTGGGATGTTTTCTGTCACTATATATTTGAATATTCATTCTGCCTCTTTCTCTCTTTCTTCTACTCCTGGGAATTTCATAATGTGTCTATTGGTACACTTGATGATATCCCACAGGACTCTTAGGCTGTTTTCCCTTTTTATAATTCATCTTTCTCTCTGTTCATCAGCCTTACTCATTAATTTTCTTGTCTTCAAATTGATGAATTCTTTCTTCTGAAAGCTCCAATCTGCTTTGAGACCCTCCTGGGAAATTTGCATTTTAATTATTATAGTCTTCAAATCCAGCAGTTCTGTTTGGTTCTTTATAAACATTTTATCCTTAGTTCTTTCTCTGTATTTTCCTTCATCTTCTTGAACATATTGAATAACATTTTTTAAAAGTCTTTGTCTGGTATGTCCAGAGAAGTCTGGTCTTCATTGCTGTTTCTGTATTTTTTTCCCTTTCCTTAGGAGTTCCTCTATTTACAAGCATGTGAATGCCCCCTGGACTTTTCAGGAGACAGATCTTCTTCCTTCCCCAGTTATTCCACTGTAGGATTTAAAGCAAGTAACTCTTTGCCCCAGGCTGCCTGCCTCACTTGTTTTTTACACTGCTTTAGTGGTATCAAGCTGCTTTTGCCTGTAGGGCAAATTCTAGGAGGAGGGATATGCTAGATAGGAGTTTCCTAAGTAAATCTTTTCCAGCCAGATCAGGCCAGGAACCACAAAACTAGCACTGGCCAGAGTAGCTTTCAGGGTAGAGGATCAGGTAGGGTCCAGAACGTATGCCAGGAGCTTCTTCTATGGTTCCCCAAAGCTAGACTTTCTTGACTTGGCACCTTTCTAGCAAATGCAATCCAACTGTCTTCTGCAACTCTGTGAAAGCAGTCTTTCTTTAGGTCTCCTCAGCCACCTTTGTTGGCAAAGGGGAGGCACTGGAACAATAATTGCCCTCAAGGCAGTGCCCCCAGTGATCCAAAGTAGCTAATTAAAAACAGTGGGAAGCTTTAGGCCTATGCTGTACTCCTTCAATCTTGGAGAACCAGGTTTATATGTCTCTCTTTCCGGCACCAGCAAGCTATGGCAGTGGCTGTATTCCACTGCTGCCTATTGTGAGAGTGGGTGGTGGGTATCAGTAACTAGTGAGCAGAGATAGCAATTTCTTGGTGTTAAAAGGATTAAGCAATTTCTTGGTATTACAAGGATTAAATTTAAGAACATGTTTTTCTGGGATACATATAGCTCCAAAACACCACACCGTTTAAAAAATGGATAAAAGTCTTGAATATACTTTTCTACAAAGAGAATATACAAATGAAAAGATGCTCAGCCATTAAAGATGCTTCAAAAAGCACAAGAAAAGATGCCCAGCCATTAAAGATGCTTAGTCATTAGGGAAATGCAAATTAAAAAACACAAGATACCATTTCACACCCACTAGAATGGCTACTATTGAAAAAAAGTAAAAAAGTAAAAAAAATTGAAAATTACAAGTGTTGGAGAGGATATGCAGAAATAGGAATGCTCATTCATTATTGGTGGGAATGTAAAATAGTGCCACTATGGAAGACATTTGACAATTCATCAGAAACTTAAGTGTAGAATTACCATTTGACCTGGCAATCACACTCATGGGTATATAGCCAAAACAGCTGAAAGTAGGACTCAAACAGATATTTGCACATCCATGTTCTTAGTGGCATGATTCACAATTGCAAATGATGGAAGGACCCAAAGTGTGCATTAACTGATGAATGGATAAACAATATGTGGTATATACACAAAATGGAATATTATTCAGCCACATATGGGAATGAAGTTCTGATACAGGCAACAACAGGGATGGGCCTTGAAGACATCATATTGAGTGAAATAAACCAAATAAAAAAGGGCAAATATTGTATTATGTCATTGATATTAAAGAAGTAAAGTAAGCAAACTCATTGAATCAGAATTTAGAGTGTAGATTACCAGAGTGGAGGTACAGCATAGGGAGTCATGATTAAAATGTACAAAGTTTCTATTTGGGATGGTGTTTAAGTTTTGGTAATGGATGGTGATGATTTTAACACAATATTGTGAACATAATTAACATCACTGAATAATATATTTTAATGTGGTTAAAAGTGGAAATGTTAGGTTTTATATATGGTAATAGAATAAAAGAGCAAAATGCAAGGCACAAATAAATATATAAGGCACTTCTTATATAAAGTTAAAAAACAGGAAAAATTTTGCAATATTGTATAGGTACTTTAAAAGGTGGTTAAAAGATAAAAACAAGAATGCAATTCGTATAATGTCAGTAGTGTGATAATTTCTGGGAAAAATAAAGCATTGTCCATTGAGATGGATTTGAGATATTGGCAATATTTTCAATTATATGTGTCTTTGCTTCATAATTTCTGTTTAAATTGACCATTTTGTTCTATGACTCATATGTTTACAAAAGAAAAAAATGGTTAAGAATAATGTGACTGGAAGGGTAAAAATATGCAGCCCTTATGGAAAACAGTTTGGTAATTTCTTGAAAATTTAAACAAAGAATGACCATATGACCAGCAGTCATTCTTCTAGGTATATACTCAAAAGAAAAGAAAACAGAGTTCCTAACAGATAGTTACACATGAATGTTCATATCAGTATTATTTAAAACAACCCAAAGGTAGAAACAACCCAAGTGTCCATCAAAGGATGAAAGGATCAATGGAACATGGTGTATATATATATATATATATATATGTATATATATATATATTCTATGGAATAACAATCAAAAAAAAGAATGAAACTCTGATACATGCCACAGTGCAGATGAATGAAACTATTATGCTGAATGAAATAACCAGCTACAAAGGACAAATATTCTATGATTCAACTTACATGAATATCTAGAATAAATTAATACACACAGGCAGAAAGTTGATAAGAGGTTATCAGGACCTGTGGTGGGGGAGATGGAGAGGTATCGCTTAATGGGTATGGAGTTTGTGTTTGATGTCATGAAAAATTTTGGTAATGGTTGTTAGTGATGGTAACATAACATTACGAATATAATACTTCTGAAATGTACACTTATGAGTTTTTATTGTATTCATTCCTTTTTCCTTTTTTGCCCTATTTCCTTCTCCAAGTTTTCAACCTCCTTGGGTTTTAAAGAGAACTCTTCAAACTATGGAGAAATATCCCAGGAAAACCAAAGACTGAAGAGTCATATAGAGGCTGCCTTATCCTCTCACTTGTGCATAAAATATTTTGGGTTCATTCAAACAGAGAGAGCAATTTCTATGTGTTTTACATCATATATCATATTTTCTGAGAAGAAATTATTATGCCATGCTAATAATGCATATATCTTTTCCTAAAACTCTAATGTCAAGTTTTACTTATTATATATATTTAACATGTTTCAGGGTAGAAAAAAGTCATATTAAAAAGGGACTTGTCTGAAAAGTGATATAAATTTTCAGGTGACATTGTGGTATTATATGAAGCAAGTCTAAGTCTCTTACCATCTCCATGGTACCATTCTTTTCCTAACCATCATCATCTCTACTGGATACCTGTATGAGATTCTGTCTGTTCCCCTGCTTCCAACATCAGTCCATATATTTTTTTCACAATACGGCAGCCAAAGGCATTTTAAAATAAGTCATACAATAACTTCAAAACACTCCATTGGCTTTCCATCTCATTCAGGATAAAATCCAAAATACTTAAGATAGCCAGTAGTTATTTGGGGATGTTAACATCTTAAATGGGAAGTTAAGACTTAAACTGTACAGAGTTCCTATTTGGAACAATGGAAATGTTTTAGTAATGGGTGGTAGTGGTGGTAGCACAACACCGTGAATGTAATTAAGAGCTCTCAAATATATATCTGAATGTGGTTAAAAGGGAGGTTGTATACATGGCAATAGAATATTTTTGTTAAAAATATCCATGGGCCTATACTACACAAACAGTGAACCCTAAGTTAAATCATGGACCATAATACTACAATTTTTAAAATGTGCTTCCATCAACAGTGACAAATGTACCACAGCAACTCAGGGTGTTTATAGTGGGGTGGCATATGGAAATCCTATACTTTATGCATTATTGTTTATAATCCCACAACTTCTCTAAGAAAAAATGGCCGGGAGGATTTGATCCAACCTGACACCACTTCCCCTCTGCACTCCATCTCACCCTAAGCTCTCAATTTCTAATTGGGGTCCCTCCACGTTTTTTTTTTTTTTTCTTCTTTTCCATGTACATGCCAGGAATGTTCCACTCCTCAGTCCTATATAATTGGAATACTTTTTCTCATATATTTGCAGGACAAATTCCTTCACCTCCTTCAAGTGTTTTCTCTATCTTCCCTGTCTTTTTTGGCAAAGGGATACAGATACAACGTAAAAGAAATCTGTTCACTTTTATGATGGGGATTTTTTTTTGGGTAAAAGCTTACAGTTCCAAGCATGAAAAGCCCAACTCAAGGCACCATAAGAGATGCTTTCTCACCAAAGTCAGCTGCCATGTGTTGAAGCAAGATGGAGGGTGATCTCTGCCTGGTCTCTCCTTCCCTCTGGGCTTCCTCTTTCAGGCCCAGCTACTCTGCAATCTTCCAAAATTCAGCTGTAAGCTATGAGAAAAATGTCTCATCTCTCCCCAGGGCCTCAGCTGTTTTAACTTTCTCCTTTCTGTCACATGACAGGATCAAAAATGAGAGCTCTCTCTCTTCCTGTGTCTGAGTGAGTGTCCATTTATAACAGACCCAGCAAGGGGGTGGGGACTCAACCTGAGTCACACCTACTGATGTAGTCTAATCAAATGCCCTAAAGAATGGGTTCTTTACAAGGGGTCAATGAGCTTAAATTTAAATAAATAAAAAAAAACATTATTCTTGTCAGGATGTGTTGGTGAAGGTGTGATATATTTATTAAATGATACACAGTATAGTGTGGACTTAGTTAGGGGTCTGTGGCTTTCACCTGACTGGCAAATGGGTCTGTGGAACAAAAAAGGTTAAGAACCCCTGCCCTAAAGCAATCTTATAGAATAACCCAATCAAAGGCTCATCAGCTGAATTTAATGCAATCAAAGTGTATCACACCTAGAGGAATAGGAATAGGAAGAGAAACATAATCTTTCTCTTTTGGGGACTCATAAATCTATCTCAAACTGCCACAATCCCTTCTTAATGAGGGCCTCCCTGGAAATCCCATTAAAATTACACCCCCTTCCCAACATCCTATTCTCCTAATTACTGTTATTCTTCTCATTTTTCATAACATTGATAATACATTCCTACTATGTAATGGTTATTTAATACATTTATTATAATACCATCCTGAAAAATACAATAGCATAAATTATGATATTTGTTGCTTACAAAATGCTTCTACCTGTTGGAATGAAAACTCCACATAGGAAGGGATTTATGTTTTTATTTACACTTGACACATCATAGGTCCCAATAAATATCTGTGGAATAAAGGAATGAAGGATTTGAATGAGAGCATTTCAAGACCTGAGAATACTTTTCACAGGTGAAGGCAAAGATTTAACAAATGCTAGACATAGGAATATTAACTAAAAGTCTATTTAATGAAATTAGAGGTCCTTAGTCCCTCTCCCTCATGTTACACCCAGAATACTAACTGCCCAATAACCACCCTTCAGTGGCTATTGGAGAATTCTCTTCTGGAGAAACAACATCTACAGGGAAATAGTTCCCCAAATTGAGTGTTCTATGACAAAATGCCCAGTTCACCTTTTGATCAGATAAGAATGAAGCTTCAAAATTTCTCAACAATTGTTAAATATGAGAGGGCCAGCAGATACTTGAGGGAATTCTCTAAAATGAAAGATAGAGTGCCAAATCAAACACACAAGAATTAGAAATATCTCACAGGAAACAGAGGCAATTCATGAGCAGTGGAAGACAGCCCCCCTAAAATGAAGATTTAATATCATCAGAAGGAGAACAAATGATATGGTATTCATAAAACAAGACCAAAATGCTATAAGAAACAATGTTAGAAGGAAAATTAGTTACTAAAATTAAAACAATGAGAGCTGAAAAAAATTCAATATAAGTGTCTGAAGATAAATGAAAGCAAAACTCAAAGTAAAACAAAATTAATAAAACTGAAAAAGAAATATGAAAACTAAAAAATCAGTTCAAATGGCTAAAGTTCTATTAATATGAGTTCCAAAATGCCCTATATTTATGGTTTATATTATGGCAAAAGCCACGTCCAATTCCAATTTCTCTTCTAGTTATGGTGAACTAGGATTCAGCAACAAATTGACACAAACTTATAATGAATTCAATGCAATAAAAGCTTTTGTCTTATTCAATTGACACTCTAGTTTTTTTTTCCAGATCAGCAGGAGTGGGGACAGACATCAACTCATGCATTAATTCAGTCCTCAGGTTGATGGAAGTTCTGCATATGCAATAAACATAATTCATCCAGAAATATATCAGAATATTAAGGGAAACCCTGGAAATTTTCTATGGGACAGACATGGAAGTGTCACTCATCATTCCACTTACATTCAATTAGCTATCACTTAATCATGGACCTAACTATTAAGGAGGCTGGCAAATATATGTTCATAAAAAATGACAACAGTTTTTTATTGCAGCTGCTTGCACATTTCTATTCCTTGCTGTAAGTAGACCAAACAAGCATTTCTTTGGATGCCCTAGTAAGTCTCTGCTCTTGCTTTGCTAGCTTCTTCATTTCAGTCTCATTTAGTAATTTAGCTTCATAGATCCTGGTAGTAGGGAAGGAGTTGAAGATTTCACAATGTTCTCTACTACAGCCATTACCAGAGCATCCTAAATAATGCTGTTAATTCAACACATTCTGACCCACTTGGCCGAAATGGACAAAATGCTAAAAGGAATAAGAGCAAGCAAAACAAAGAACTTAGGAATCATATTCTTTACTTGAAAAACCATAATTTGAGCATTTGATAAATTCTATTAGCTCAAGTTCTTCAATATAACCTGGACCTGCCCATTTGTCCCATCCCCTCTTTACCAACATAGTTTAAACTACCATAATTTATTTTATGGAATAACAGCCTAATAACTGGTCAACCTATTTCCATGTTTGCCTCCAGTGCAATCCATACTCAGAAAAATAAACAATTTAAAGAATGGCTTAATTAACCAATCAGTAAATAAAATTAAATAAATATATAGAGATTAATTAAATTTATGTCATAATGAAGTTTTGTCACAGTTGGTGTTAACAGTGAAGCCTAATTTAAACCATGGACTATAGTTAATAGTACAATTATAATCAAGTGATTTTCTCAATTGTAACAAATGTACAATGCAAATGCAAGGTGTTCAAATAGGGTAGTACATGGAAACACTGTATTTTATGCATGACTTTTCTGTAAACCCACGACTTCTCTAATAAAAAATATATATGCAAATAAGTATTTTTCATTTTATATATATTTATATGTTTATCTATTTTGAATTTATAGATAGATTTGTATGTATTTCTATATATTTATATCTATTTATTCCTCTCTCTCACTCTACCTCTATTTCTCTCCCCTTCTTTATTCTTGAGTACTAAAACAAATAGAACAGTGAATTTGCATAAAACCTTTTTGTGATGGTTAATTATATGTGTCACCTTGGCTAGTTGATTGTGTACAGTTTTTTTGTCAAGCAAGCACTGACCTGATTGTTACTGTGATTGTTACTCACTGATACTATCTTTATAACTTCAGAGTAAGGAAACAAATCTCAGACAAAAAAACAAAAAGTATATCATAATGACAGTATAAATTTCCTAAAGTAAAACCTTGTCTCCAAAAGACACCAAAATTAAAATGCAAGCTATGGCCTCAATTATATTTTCAGCTCATATTTAAAAATGCATGAAACTCATTTGTATGCAGAATACATGAAGATCACACTCAAATCAATAAGAAAATGAAAACAACCAATAGAAATATATGCAATGACATTGGCAATTGACAGAACAGGAAAACTGAACTGCTAATAGCTATATGAAAAGTTGCTCAACCTAACCTAATAAGGGAAATGCAAATTAAAGCAATAATGAGATACCATTTCACAAATATCTAGTGAAAATTTAAAAGGTGATTGTAGTAGTTTGACATTACTTATAATTCCAAAAATAGATATTGGATTATGTTTGTGAACTGGTCTTTTCCTCTGGGCATATTAGGTTATATTGGATTCAGAGTTTACTTGATTAAATAATGATTAAGGCTTTGATTGGGCCACATCAGTAGGGTGTTGAGTCCTTGCCCCTTGGTGGGTGGGAACTCACAGATAAAAGACATGGCAAAGGATAGAGCTGAGTTTTGAGGTTGGAGTTTTTAAGCTGGAGCCCTGGGAAGTAAGCACACAGAGGAGCTTGGTCAAGAGGAAAGAGAAAAGGCCCTGGGAAAAGAAACAAGCCATTCACCTGATAGTCTACAAATGGCTTTGTGGATACAGCAGAGATGAGCCCAGAAAAAAGAAAGCCCCAGGAAGAGAGGAAACCAGGAAGCCTATACCCTTGCAGACATCAGCCGACATCTTGTTCCAACACAGGGCAATAGATTTTGGTGAGGGAAGAAACTTATGCTTTATGGCCTGATAATTGTGGGCTTCTATCCCAAATAAATATCCTTTATAAAAGCCAACAGATTTCTGGTATTTTGCATCAGCACACTTTTGGCTGACTAATACAGAATTTGGTACCAGGTGTGGGGTACTGCTTTTGCAAATACCAAAATGCTGGGATGGTTTTATAAATGGGTAAGCAGTATTTTTTGAAGGAATTGTGAGACACTTGATGGAAAAGGACTAAATAGATTTGAAGAGACTGTTGATATGGATATGGATATGGATATGGATATGGATATGGATATGGATGCTAAAGAGACTTCTTATGATGCCTTACAAGTAAATGATGAAACTATTATTGGAAATTGGAGGAATGGTGATCTGTGTTTTAAAGTTGCAGACAACTTAGCAAGATTAACTCCTGGTGTTTTATGGAAGACAGAATTTGAAAATGGCGAGCCTAGGCATTTACCTGAAGAACTTTCCAAAGTAAACTCAGAGAATGAAGTGTGGCTTCTCCTTTCAGCTTACAGCAACATGCTAGATGAGCAAAATAAGCTGAGAACTGAACTGTAGTGCACAAAGTAAACAGAAACTGATTCTGGAACTTTCAAACATGTGGAAATCAAGCTCCCAGACAACAGTGCCCCATTTGAGGACTTAACTAAAGTTGGAACTTGTGAATCAGGATTGAAGATGCAGTTTTCTTAGAAAGACTTGTGGAAAGTCTTACTATCTGATGGCCTGGACCCCCACATCTTGCATGCTAAACCAACAAGCTTTTTGAGAGAGCTACATGAACAAAACCACTGTCAGCTTGGACTAAAAGGAACATGGAAAGAAGACATTGAAGGAGAAGCCATTTTAAAAGAAAAACCATGGAAGCTGAAATACAGAATTAAGACATCACCTTGGGCCAAGAAAGGAACCCCACCCATATGTACAGAGAGGGTGAGTTTGCCCCACCATTTGAAGAGAGTGTATGTTCCTGCCAACGTTGGGGAGAGTTTTGCTGCCAAAGGGTATAGAGAGGGTGAAGCACATTCCTCAAGGTTTAGGGTGCTTAAGGTCAGCACCCCATAGGTCTGGGAGGGGTGGACCTATCCTCCATGAATTAGGAAAGGCCAGAAGGTCAAATCATTGCTCTGACAGGGTTGAACCTGTATGCCAATTATTAGGGAGGATGTTGTCTTCACTTCACTATACTAGGGGTGCTAAGACTCTAACTCAAAGATTATGTAAAGGGTGGAAATCACCCCAACACTCTTGGAGGGTGGTCTGGAGCTTGATCACCAGCCAGATGCATGATGAGACTGGAACCAAAAAAATGGCCATTGGGCAAGCCTGTGGAAAGAGTGGGTCCTCATGAAGCCCCAAGGAGAAGAAACCATCATCTTAATAATTACTCTCAGATTTTGACATCTAATGAAGTATATCCTGCATTTACTGAAATGTAGAGGATATGTGACTCATGTTTCCCTCCCAATTTCTTATTGTAATGAAAATGTTTATCCTTTCTCTGTCCATTTTTGTAATGGAAGCAGATAAACTGTTTTGTAATTCCAGAGGTCTAAAGCCAGGCAGGATTTTGCCCCAGACAAACTGTATTTCTTTAAACTGATTATGATACAATTTGGTACTTAATATTGTTACTGAAATAAGGTTTTCTGAAAATTGTAATTTCTTTTTGGAATTTCGAGGGTGGAGGGTAGCAGTTTGGCATTAGTTATGAATTCCAAAAATAGATATTGGATTATGTTTGTAAACTGGTCTTTTCCTCTGGGCATATTAGATTATATTGTATTCAGAGGTTTACTTGATTAAATAATGATTATGGCTTTGATTGGGCCATGTCGGTAGGATGTTGAGTCCCTGCCCCTTGGTGGGAGGGGACACAGATAAAAGCCATGGCAAAGGACAGAGTTGAGTTTTGATGTTGGAGATTTTGTGCTGGAGCCCTGGGAAGTAAGCACACAGAGGAGCTTGGTCATGAGGAAAGAGAAAATCCCTGGGTAGAGAAACAAACCATTTACCTGATAGTCTATAGCTGGCCTTGTGGAGATAGCAGAGGAGATGAGCCCAGAGAGAAGCCAGCCACAGGAAGAGAGGAACCCTGGAAGCCTGAACCCTCGCAGATGTTGGCAGCCATCTTGTTCCAAGACATGGCAATAGACTTTGATGAGGGAAGTAACTTATGATTTATGGCATGGTAACTGTGGGCTTCTACCCCAAATAAATACCCTTTATAAAACCAACAGATTTCTGGTATTTCGCATCAGCACCCCTTTGGCTGACTAATACAGGAAGTAATGGGAATTATCTTTCACTGCTGATGGCAGTATAACTTGATTTCCTTTGAAAATCATTTGGCAATAGCAAATAAGTTGAACAAACACATTTCATACAGCCCAGTAATCACAGTCCAAGAATTATGCTTCATTGGCATATGTATAGATATATACAAGGAAACATGTACATCATTAGTCACTGCAGCATTGTTCAAAATAAGAAAATATTTAACACCACATCATCTTAATTTGCCAAAAGCTGCTAGGAGCAAAATACCAGAAAAATGTTGGCTCTTATACTGGGAATTTATTAGGTTAAAAGCTTAGAGTTCTGAGGCTGTGAAAATGTCCCAATCAATGCATCATCAGAGATGGTGTCTCACCCAAGGTTGGCTGCTGGTGATTCTGGACTACTGCCATGTGACAAGGCACAATAGTGGCTAGTCTCTGCTGAAGTATCTGCCTTCCCCACCTTCTTCCCTGATCTCAGCTGTGGGTGATAAGGCATATGGCTTGTCTCTCCCATCTCCTCTGAGCCTCATTCTTTCAGCCTTTCATGGGCCTCTTTCCATGACTCTGTGCTCCACTGATTCCAGCTGTTTGGGATTTCTCTGTTTGGGATTTCTCTGTTTCTGCTGCTTTTCCCTGTGTGTCTCTTGTTTCAGTCATCCATTTATAAAGGACTACAGTAAGAGGGTCAAGACCAACATGAGGACATACCTCACTGAAGCAATCTGATCAAAGGGACCCGGACCCACAGGAATGGATTAGCTCCAAGAATCTGACCCTTTCTGGAATCCACAAAAAGTTCCAAACTGTCACACTAACCTCAATGGAAAAATTTTATTCATTCATACATTTTATTTAAAATCTATAGATTAGTGATCAATCATGATCATTGTCTTCTTATTCTCTCTCAACCTCTCCTTAAAGAATAGCTTTTTTCATGGCCTCTCTATTCTGAGAGGATCTTGGGGATCTAAACCAGTTATTTGTTATGTCTTCTAATTCTTACTAGAGTATTTTCACCATTCATTTCTTTATTTCATATTGTGAGCTCAATTTAGGCATAGCTTGATCTATAGGAATCTTTAAAAAATATAACTGCAGTACCATTTCCCTAAGAGCACCACCAGTTCAGATTCACTTTTTAAGTTAATTTCTCATTTTGAGGTCTTAGGATATTTGAGATAGGATAAAATCAGAGTGCTAAACCACAGAAATCATAGCCCATGGATATATTACTTGGGTGGAACTTTTAAGTACACCTCACTCAGAGATCAGGTTAAGATCCTGATCAGGATAAGAAATCAGGAAATTGTGGGAGCTAAAAGAAAGAAAAAGAAAAGTAAGATCCTGAATAACAGCCATGAACTATTATTTCATGGGCCTTTCAGGACTTCGGAAAAAATATTTATATACTTTTTTCCTGTGGATTTAAATTCTTGATTTTTAATTTCATATTTATTTTAGGGAGACACAGATAAGCAATTTAAAAAATTCTGAATCATCAATATTGTCACCAGACTTGAACATATTTTTTGCCCAATCACTCATTTTACATTGAAAAATACTTAGGAAATTTTTGCAATAAAATGTCAGGTTCAATTGGGTGGCACCATTAAATGCAATTACACATACATGTATAAAATAGTGTATAAAATAGTATCCAATAAAAAAAATAGTATCCAACTATGCATAGTGTTTATAATGTTTTCTCCATTCAACAATATACTGTGTACATTTGACCACTGCAACATACATCTGTCTGTCTATCACTATCCATCTAGGTTTGTGTGTATTATGAATACTTGGAAAATATTCTATTATAAAAAATGGTATATAATCATTTATCAAATAAATATTCTACTGTTGGACAATATTGTTTCTATATTTCCAAATATACATATCACTTCAATAAACTCTCTCATATGAACAATTGTGAATGATGGCATGATAATTTTCAAAAATATCTCTATTGCTTTCTTCAGTAATGTACCAAGAAACAATGGAAAAAGAGTTTATTCTCCCACTAAAGAGTTATACCTCCCATTGCTAACATAGGAATTATAATTTCATTGTTGCTTATATTTCAGATGACAAAAATATTCGATTATTGTTTAAAATATATGTTTGTCCATCAGTTTTTTAAAATATATTTTTATGTTTTTGCTAAAAGATACTTAGATTACATAAAATGTTACATAATAAAAAATAAGGGATTCCCAAATGCCCCACTCCCCACACCTCCCACTTTTCCCCACATTAACAACTTCTTTCATTAGTGTGGTACATTCATTGCAATTGATGAACACATTTTGGAGCACTGCAACTGAAGCATGGATTATAGTTTACATTGTAGTTTACACTCTCTCTCACTCAATTCTGTAGGTGTGGTAGGATATATAATGGCCTGTATCTGTCTTTGCAATGTCATTCTGCACAATTCCAAGTCCCAAAAATGCCTCCAAATTAAACACATTTTTCCCTCTCACTCCCCTCAGAACCTCCAGTGCCCACTGCCTCCACATCCTTGATAAAAGTTCTTCCATTGAAGGATTGTAAGTCTACAGTAGAATACCAGTAAATCCACTCTAGCCCATATTTTATTCCCTAATGCTGAGGATTCTGTCATGGTGATGCCCACTCCACCTATAACTGAGAGGGGCTTAGATTCCATGGGGCAGATGGATACGACTTTTTTGCTTGCAGCTGCAGACTCTGTTTCTTGAGATGGTAGTTGTCAATCATAATCTCCTTGTTAGTTGTCCTGGTTGAGTCCAATGAACTGGAAAGTAGGTGTTGCAAGTCTGTTCTGGTTCAGTGCCT
The DNA here is from genome assembly GCA_029593785.1 of Cabassous unicinctus. Taxonomy (NCBI): domain Eukaryota; kingdom Metazoa; phylum Chordata; class Mammalia; order Cingulata; family Chlamyphoridae; genus Cabassous; species Cabassous unicinctus. The sequence goes on along the minus strand of JAQZBX010030476.1, from coordinate 2,809 downwards.
AACTGGCACATGGACTGCCTAAAGCTTTAAGTCACTTGAACATACACCGATCAACTCTAGTATTAACTATAGGTTCAAAAAGAGGGGCAGCAGAGCCATGTGTAGGGAAAACCCAACTGAGTCCAACTCTGTCACACTGGGGAGCATAAATTCCAATGTAGGGTGCCTATAGTGTCTGGATGTCTCCTCAGGAATCCTACTATTTGAAGTTAAATTTACTTTGGTAGTCAATGAATTCCTGCTGAGATGTGTATAAACATGATCTCTGAAATGACCACCTGACTAACTTTGAAGTCTCTTAGCAATATAACTCATTTGTCTTTACCCTTTCCCTCTTTTGGTCATGGTCTTTTTCCAGTTGCATTGCTAGTTGGTGCTTGGTAGTAATCCCTCAGTGCCAGGGAGACTCATCCCCCAGAGTCATGTCCCATGCTGGGGGAAAGTTAATGCATTTATGTGCTGAGTTTGGCTTAGAGAGAGGTCACATTTGAGCAAAAAGGAGGCGCTCAGGAGGTAATGCTTAGGCACCCTATAATACTATGCTAAGTTTCACTCTGAAAAGTAAAGGTTCATAAGTACAGTCATCACAATTAAGGGTCTGTCAATGGTCCATCCTCCTTCACTAGTCACTTCCCCTGTACTCAATGGATACTTGCTGTCACATTAGAGAATGTGGCAGAAATCTCCAGAATGGAAATTCGATATTCCTTTGTTTATCGTGTGAATTTCCACACACTGTGACTATGTCACATGAACACTAGAACACATTCATATGTCTTTAGGTATGCCCCAGGTGAACCTCCTCCCATGCATCCCACATCTCTGACACCCCACACCAATGATCCTTCCCTGCCACAGTTGTAACAATTCTGTGATCCAAAACTTATACAAAATTGAAGCCAACAAAACAAATACAATTCATAGGAAAATGATACTATAATGATAGTTTTAAAAATAAATAAAATACAAATTTTTTAAAAGTCTGAATAAAGTAAAAAATATAAAATTAAAATTTTTTTGACATTATGTCTTTCATCACTTTAAGATCTGTTGTCTTGTATGAACAGTGATATTTGCTGTATTAGTCAGGGTTCTCTCAGGAAACAGAATCAACAGGAGATATCTGTCAATAATATGAGATTTTAAAAGAGTCTCTCACGCAACAGTGGGGATGCACAAGTCCAGGCTCCACAGGCAGGCTGCAAACCAATGGCTCTGATAAAAGTCCAACGAAGGGTCATTGATGAGTTTCTGGGAGAAGTTGCCTGTCCAACGATGAGCCGGGAAATTCTCTCTGAATGTTGAAATCACTTCCCCTTTTAAGTCATTCAACTGATCAGATAAAAGCACCACCCATTGATGATGTAATCTCCCTGATTGATGCAGATGTAACCAGCCATCCATGCAGTAAACTCACTGGTGATTGAAGTCCATAAATGCTCTTGTATTACAATTAGCCCAGTGCTTACTGGAACAAACACCTGGACACAATTACCTGGCCGAGTTGACACATTAGCCTAACCATTACATTTGCTTACATTTATTTGCCCAGTGTTTGATTTTTTTCATTTTGTCTTCAAAGTAGCTTTAGGTTACGGAAAAGTTATGTACAGAATATAGGTGTTTCCCACACACCCAACAACCTCTCCCTTTTCCCCTTCCCCCATTAATAACATTTTACATGTGGATGATACATTTGTTACAACTGATGTACAAACATTGAAACATTGATACCACCCATTGTCAATGATTTACATTGTATTTTACATTTTGGGCTATACACTTTTATAGATTTTGATGAAGTTTGACATGGTCTGTATCCATCCTTGCAAGATCAGGCAGAACAATTCCATCATGCAAAAATGTCCCATGTTCCATCTATTCTATTCCTCCCTCCTTCTCCCCTCATGACCCACCAGGATTAACTCACTGAAGGACAAGCTTTGTAGTTACTTTCAACAACAATGGCCTGTCCTCCCATATTAGGCACTGCTTATGCTCTCAAGAGACTCCTGACCCTCTACTTGAGAACATAGCATGACTCCCCAGGATGGCAGTCCAACACCTTCCCATTTCATTATGTGAGTCTCCACCTCCCGACACAACACACTATGACAAGATGAATGCTATGCACTCCCTATAAGCTTGCCTTAGGTGTATCCTGTCCCACATACCCCTCACATCCAACACCTTAAACCAGTAGCCTTCCCCTGCCATATTTGCCAAAAGAACATTCCCAACATTGTACTCTCAACCACATACCTGCAAATCCCCAGAGTTCACCTACTCCCTCCCACAAGCCTACCCCCAGTTCCATGGACAGTCTAACCCACCCTCCCCACCCAACCCCCTCACAGACCAGCACCGCCCAAATAGTATCACTGCACAAGTGTTATTCCCAACCACAGCACAACTATACCCTTCCACATTATGATAAATTTTGCCCATATGGGCATTGACTCACAATCTTCTTCTTCCTTTCTGTCTCCTGTAAACCTATCTTCCAGGCTCTAGCTCTGTAGTCCTGCTTGATTTGTTTAATTCCTATCAGTGAGGTCATGTAGTATTTGTCCTTCAGTGCCTGGCTTGCTTCACTCAACATAAGGTTTTCAAGGTTCATCCATGTTATCCCATATGTTAATAATGCATTCCTTCTTACAGCTGAGTCATATTCCATTGTATGTATATACCACAATTTGTTTATCCATTCATCTGTTGATAGACATTTGGGTTGATTCCAACTTTTGGCAATGGTGAAAAATGACACCATGAACATTGGGGTGCATATATCTGTTTGTGTCCCTGCTTT
>JAQZBX010030475.1:0-26791 GCA_029593785.1 Cabassous unicinctus | reverse complement strand
CAAAAAAATTATCTAATAACCATTGCTTAAATGCAAATTAAAATAATAAATATAAGAGAATGAAGAAACAGTTCTTCCTAAATATACATTGAATTTTAGGGAAAATTAAAACTGCAATTCCTGATTACACAAAGGCATTTCAAAAAAGAAATATTAGTTAATGCTTAAAATGTACAGGTTCCTATTTGGGATAATGGAAATGTTTTGGTACATTTTATACATAAGATTTGTCTAGAAGATCATGAACAAAACTCTCAAAAATTAGGGTTTTTCCATTTTCTGTAAAAAATATAATAAAATATTTGCCAAATTTCTTCAATGCTCACGTATATTTTTTCTATAATTTAATTCTATAACAATATTTTACTATTCTCTAAAACCAAATATTGAAGTACTCTTTTCTGTTTCATCTGTTTATTTATAAGATTAACAAAAAATATTTAAAAAGGACCAGCTGGCATTTCATAAAAGAGCTATTGTGTATCAAAAATTTATCAGGAATATATGTAGTCTGATGATCTTGGTCAAAATGTGTTAGTATTGCATTAAATTCGTTCCATTCATCATATGATTTCATCCACAAAATAACTTTATAGATCCAGATTTATTTGTCTTATATAGTGGAAGAAACTAGATTTAAAATTTCATTTACTTGCTAAGGGATATATGCCTAAAAACCTGAAAGATCTAGAATCTAACTGGATTTTCTAGTCCAAACAACACTATTTAAGACTATGCTAAATTTCTTCTCTATAGAATAAATTGAATAATTTCTGAAAGAGCATTCCATAATACAAAGTTATGAAATTTGAATATGTGTTGGGACTTCTATCATATAATTTGAACAATAACACCAATTTTTTCATTGCACATTAATTTCCCTTAAAATCACATATGTTTAAACCACAGAATTAACACATACATCATCACTTCTGACTACTAAGTTGCTTTCTAAAACATATTCCTGGAAATGTTCCAGATCATCCTTGGTTTAATAGAGGAAATCTCAACATAAATGTAAACTATTTAAAGGATGATACTTTGTTTAGAGAGAGGCCAATAAATACCCAAATAGGAAAGAAAGAAAAATGAGTTTAAATATTCAACATCACTGTCATTTAAATTGCCTGCAGCCCTCTCTCTTCTGCATGATTCTTATGAGAGCATTCTTCACCTCTTTGTTCCTAAGACTACAAATGAGTGGATTCAACATGGGGATCACCATAGTATAAAACACAGAGGCCACTTGATCCTTTCCCAAGGAGTAGGAGTTCTTTGGTTTTAAATAAGTAAAAACTGAAGTGCCATAATAGGTGGTGACTCCCAGGGGGTGGGAAGCACCACTAGAGAAGGCTTTACACTTTCCTGAACTGGAATTAATCTTCAGGATAGTAGACAGAATGGACCCATAAGTCACAGAGATTGTGCTAAGAGACACAATGAAACTTAAACTAACAAAAATGAATATCATGATTTCAGTGTCACGAGTGTCAGTGCAAGACAGGGCTAAAATTGTTATTAAGTCACAGAAGTGATAGATTTCACTGGAGTTGCAGAAATGCAAACTGTTCATGAAAAGAAGGTTGACTAATGATTCAGTGAAAACAATCATATAGGGCCCAGTGATGAGTGCATGATGAGTGCATGACAGTCATCAGGACATAACAACTGGGTAGTTTAGAGGATTGCAGATAGCCACACAGCAGTCACAGGCCATTGAAGAGAGAAGGAAACATTCAGTAACAGCCAAGAGGGAAGAAAGACATCTGTGTGAAGCAACCCATGAATGAAATAGACTTATTGGAAGTCAGTAAGCACTTTAAGGTTTTGGGTGTGAAGATCATTGAGGAACTGAGGTCAAGGAATGACAGGTGACTGGGGAAAAAGTACATGGGAGTGTGAAGCTGGAGATCCAGGTGAATTATTATTATCATCCCTGCATTCCCCAGCAGGGTAATAAGGTATATAAGGAGAAACAGCATAAAGAGTACTTGCCTAATCCCTTCAGAGTCTTTGAGTCCAATAAGGATGAAGTCAGAAATATTTGTTTTATTTCTACTTCCCATAATAGCATTTAATTTTTGCATATTGTTGAGAAATACAAGATGATACTTGGCATGAATGGCTTCAAAACTGTTTTTGTTTAGAGGAATGAATGGTATTTTTTAAAAATCAGCTTAGTGATTCTAGAAATACATAATAAAAAGTAGTTTGCAAAATTTGACTGAAAAAAAATCTTAGTTTGCCTGTCAATTATAAATTAGGTTAAATAAACATTTGGATATTATATAATAGAAACTCATATACATATATCTACATTGCATAAGTAGAATGAATATGACATAACTATTTCTCATCGTCAACACATTGATCCAAATGAAAATATTACACTATAGGTATTTCCGTTGTACAGATTATTAGATGGTAAAATGGGTGCAGGAATTTAAGTAACTTACCCAGAGACACAACCATTAAGTATTATTGACTCTGTGATTCTAACCAGATTAGTTGCATTCAGAGATCATGCTAACTCTAGTCATATTTATATTTAATTTCAGCATATCAAAATATGTTAGTTATGTAAAAAAATGATAAAGAGTTTTAATGCCCCATTTACTGTTCTTTTCTATTCAATATTATTTAGTACAAATGACAGGTCAGAATTAAAAGCTTAGGTGTATTAATAGTATAGGACACATGATACTATTAATTTTTGACATGTTTTTTAGCAGATTATTTCAAGAAATTTCTTTGAAAAATTATATTCTCAATATATGTATGTTGCTTGATGACCCTGATTCCATAAGTTCTATATTTCCAATTCTACAAATTTTGGAACTGCTTAAGTAAGGTGTACATGACACATATATATGCATATTTATATCTTTCTAATAATATCTCATTATCTAAGATAAACTAAAATGCTGAAACATTCAGATTAGTACTTGCCAGGAGTCAAAGTGGGTGAAAAACTTTTACCAGGTTTATCCCTCTAGAAAGTTTTCAACCTTAAATTTTTCTCACAAATAAAATATGTAAACCATCAGAAACCTATATTTTCTGCAATATTATAATTATTTCCATTAAGATTACATACCTTTAATTTTAAAATTATTTTTAATTTCAAAGTAGAATAAATCACCTTAAAATTTTTGTTCAGGTCCTGGTCAAAGAGTAATTTCACCTGGAAATTATGTCTCACTAAGGAACTATGTTAAACACCAACAAGGAAGGTATCCCTTGCCATTCACCCTAATAATTCAATGACACCTGTTATTTTGAGGATTGCTGATAACGTAATATTTGGTCATCTTTGGGCCTAATTTACGAGGAAGCTTTTTGGCATGATACCAAGGATAAAAGTTCAAGGAAAAATGCATGCTTGTTAATTTGAAACAAAGAGTTGATTTCCCCTTAGTAGTCATATAATTTGGAAAGAACTTTTGGTATTATTTTGTCATGGTCTATTTAATGACTGGGTAAAATAAAGGTATTCTAGAGTAATAGGTAATCATTGATTGATAGGGCAGATCATTAACCACCAAGGAAGGAATATCTATCTCAAAATAAAACATTTTTATATTTAAAAGTGTGACATTATCATAGGATTAAAAATCTTTCATTACACAAATTTATTTTGCAACAAATTCAAAAGAAGAAATGAAAATTATTTATAAATCTTGTTATTCTTTAGATATATTTTCATCCAAATATTCTCCTTTGTACATTTAAAGCTTATTTATATATGTGTGTGTGTATTTATGTGTTTATATAATTTTATCCCACAGAATATCCTGCTTTCAGTATTAAATACTTATAATACATTTTGACCTATGTTAAAATAGACTTTTGAAAAACCCACATTTTCATATATTTTGCATTGACTGGTGCAGCATACCTAACTTCTTTTAGGAGTGTGCAAAAGTTGATGAAAGGGAATTTTTAAGGTATCACAAAAAAATATATTGGAGTTTCTCCAGTCAGTCTTGGGAGTATCAATCAGTTCATAAACACATCACAGGTATTGTGTTTAGCTACACTGATATTTTTAAAATTTGTTTTATAATTTTAGAGTATTGCCTTTTATTATATTAAAAGAAATATGAGAGAAGAAAGTAAAAATCATTGCTGAGATGAGTAAGATTTTATAATTATATGAATGGCCAAAAGCTTACTTCCTCTATATACAACTAGATGAAATTTCTTCTTATGAATATTTCAGTAATTAATGACAATGAAATCAATATTCATGTAGATTTAGAAAAAACTCCTACAAGAAATGTTTATACTGCTGAATTTCAGGAGAGAATATGAAGATTTCAATCAAAGAATTATAATGTAATATAGTATAGATTTAATGAAATTTTGAATGCACAGTTATTCAATTCATAAAAAGTACAATGAGACTAAGAAAATTTTGGAGGGAACAGATTAATCACTATGGGCATATTAGAGTGCATGTCTGCGGGTTCCCTTCTATTACCCAGTGGCTGCCTGAAAACCTAATTCAGGTGTCCCATCCCCCTCTTGCCCTTCTCAGAACTTACCCTGCAGATAGAAACACATTGCAGACAGTTAAAGGAGTGTGAAAAGCAATCAATTCAAAGCCACCTAGGGCAAAGGAGTCCTGGTTTTAACACGTACAAAGAACACCTTAAATGGGGGAATTTCTATTTCACAGAGATGAGGCAGGTTTTCCAAGACCCAGAAGGCAGCCCAGAAGAAGACAGACTCAGAAAAAAGAAAGGACTCCACATTTATGCCTCTGGCTGATCTTCTTGATAGCAGAGTAGCAGCCAAAACAGAACAAATCTTTAAAAGATAGTGAAAAGTGCTTTGATTATTTTAGTGATCATATATCACTCAATAATATATTTGGCATACAACCAGCTGTATACAAACTTAAGAATTCGATATCTCACAGACTAAATCCCATACTTGAAACATTAAAATATTAAAATTTACATTGTGAAAAAAAGTTTGCAAGACAAACAAAGATGCAAGAAATCATGGGCCATCCAAAGGAATAAGACAAAATATCATGTCCTCAAAGAATATCAGATGTTGGATATACAGAAGAAAGAATCAGATAAATTGAAGACAGTACTTTTAAAATTATTCAGGTTGAAGACAAGAAAGAAAAAAGATGAAAAAAGTGAACATGTAGGACAACCTCAAGAATAACAATATGGCCATAACAGGAGTCCTAGAAAAAAAATTAAAGGGGCAAAGGGAATATTCAAAGAAATGATGTCAGAAAACTTCTCTAATTTAATGAAATACTTACACATTCAAAAATATCAGGGAAAACAAACAGGATAAACTTGAGGAGAACCATGCCCAGACAGTAAAATTTTATAGAATGAAAGAGCAAGGAAAGAGCTATGGAATCTTCAAGAGAAAAGCAACATGTTATGTAAAAGGCAGTCACAATAAAAAATTAAATTTTGATTTCTCAGCAAAAACCATGAAGGCATGAGGGAGTAGGATGACATAATTAATTGCTAAAGGAAAACAATTTCAAGAGGGAATTTTATATTTGGCAAGACTGTCTTAAAAATAAGGGAAAAAATAAGATATTCCCAGATAAATAAAAATTGAAGGAGTTCATCACTGCAAGACCTGTTGTACAAGCAATGTTCCAAGAAGTTCTTCAGAGTGGATTGAAGCAGCATAAAAGAATAATAATTTCTGATAATGGTAACCATATGGGTGACCATGAATATTTGTATTATATTCTGTTTTATTTTTTATGTAACTCCAATTTTTTTATTTGAACAGGGTCTGAAAATCATGTGCTTAAAAATAGTGACAATTCTAAGGTTTAGGATATTTGTGTAAAAATTAATTCCTAACATGTATAATCAAAAAAGTGAGGTTGGGGTGGGATATAGGAACAATGTTGCATCAAACTAAATAAGACAATTATAGATTAAGGATGTAGTATTTAGGCACAATAATAACCACAAAAATATCTGAAAAATTAAACAGAAGGAAATGAGAAGGGACTCAAAATTCTACAAGACAGAAAGTCAAATCGATATGAAAGTAGACCTTATGGAAAAATTGAAGGACAAAAATGTGTAAAATAAACAATGTGCAAAAAACAAAAATGGCAGAAAAAAGTTCTGCATTATTAGAAACTATTTAAATGGAAATCAACTAAACTCTCCATCTAAAGGCAGAGATTGTACAATGGTTAAAACTATACACTTTTCCCAAGAGACTCAATTTAAATTCAAAGACACAAGATGGTTCAAAGTGAAAGGATGGGAAAGTATCCCATGTATTTAGTAACCAAAAGAAAGCTAGGGTGGTGATACTAATTTCAGATAAAATAATCTTCAAGTCTAAAACTGTTAAAAAGGACAAATGAGTGCACTATGGATGGATGAAGTGGTCAATTCAATAAGAAAGCAAAAACAGTTATAAATATATATGCACTGAAATGGCAGAGAACAACAATAATGAAAGAAATATTGAAACTTTTGAATGCAGAAATAGATGGTTCTATGATCTAGAAATAGACTTCAATACACAATATTTAATAATGAATAGAGCATCTTGATGGAAGATTAATAAGGAAATGGAAGACTTGAGCAATACTATAAGCAATCTAAAGCTAGCAAATGTGCAGAACACTTCACCCAACAAGATCAGAATACACATTCTTCTCTAGAACATATGAGTCACTCTTCAAAATAGACTATATGCTAGGTCACAAAACAAGACTTAATAATTTTAACAAAATTGAAATCATACAATGATTCTTCTTTGACAAAACTGAAATGATACTAAAAATCAATAACAGAGAGATAATTGGAAAATTTACTGATATATGGAAATTAAAGCATACACTTTTAAAAACCAGTAGGTCAAAGGAGAAATCACAAAGGCAATTGGCAAATATCTTGAGGCAAGTGAGCAAAAACAAAACATACCAAATCCTATAGATGCAGAAAAGCAATGCAGAGAAGGAAATTTATACCTCTGAATAGTTACAATAAAAAAAACAAAAAAGAAAGATCTCAAATATGAAACCTAAATTTACCACATGAAGTACTAGAAATAGAAGAACATAGTAAATTCAATAAGAGCAGTTGGAACAAAATTACAATGATTATTTTGGAGATAAATGAAATAGAGAACAAAATACAAATGAAAGGATAAATGAAATTAAAAGTTCTTTCTTTTAAAAATCAATAAAATCAGCATAACTTTAGCAATTTTGACAAAGACAAAATAAGGGAGGACATAAATAACTAAAATCAGAAAAGAAAGAAGGGACATTCCATCAACCCCACAGAAATAAAATGGAGCATAGGAGCACATTATGCTGAATTTCATGCCAATAAAATAAACTAGATGAAATGGATAAATTTCTAGAAACATATAAAATACCTACACTGACTCAAGAAGAAATAGAAGACCTCAACTGAACAAAAACAACTGAAGAGACCAAATCAATGATTAAAACTTCATAACAAAGAAAATCACAGGACCAGATGCGTTCACTGGTGAATTTCATCAACATTCCAAAAACACCAATCCTGCTTATATTCCTCCAAAAATTGAACAGAGTAAACAATTCTTAACTCCTTGTATATGATTAGGATCACACTAATATCAAAGCCAGATAAAGAAACCAAAATTTAAAAAAAATTAAAAATCTACAGCTAACATCATGTTCAGGGACAAGACAAGGATGTTCACTGTCACAAATATTATTCAACACTGTAGTGTATGCTCCATACAGAGTGATTTGTGAAGAAAAATTAATAACTAAAAGGCATCCAAATTGGAAAGGAAGAAGTGAAACTTTCCCAGGCTGCATATGATATAATACTATTTATAGACAATTCTGAAAAAGCCTACAACAAAGTTAAAAGCTAATAACTAATTCAGCAAATTGGAGGCTACAAATCAACATAAAAAAATAAGTGATGTTTCAATAGATTGGTAATGAACAGTTTTAAGAGGAAATCAATAATAAAATTCCTTAAACAAGAGCAACTATAAAAAATTATTTAAAAAAAAAAAACGGTTTAATATCAGCCAAGGTTGTCATAGAATTATACACAGAAAAGTGGAAAACATTGTTGATAGTATTTTCAAAGCCTTAAATAAATGTAAAAATATTCCGTGTTCTTATATTAAAAGACTAAATAATGTTAATGTGTCAATTCTACCCAAAGCAACTTACAGATTCAATGAAATACAAATCAAAATTCCAAAACCTGTTTTTTTTTTACATAAATGGAAAAGTCAAATATCAAATTTATTTGGAAGGAAAAGAGGCCCCAAATAGCCAAAAATGTCTTTAAAAGAAGAATATAGTTGGCAGGCACTCACGTCCTGATGTTAAAGCATATTAATTAGCTCCAGTGGTAAAAACAGCATGGCACTGGCATAAAGATAGACATATTGACCAATAAAATAGAATTGAGAATTCAGAAATAGGCCCTCACATCTACAGTCAAATGATTTTTGACAAATCTTTTAAGTCCTCCCAGTTGTGCCAGAACAGTCTTTTCAATAAATGGTGCTGGGAGAACCTGATATTAATAGTTAAAGAAAGAAAGAGTACCTCTATCTCACACCTTATACAAAAATTAACACAAAATGGATCAAGGACAGAAATATAGAAAGAAACCATAAAATTCCCTGAAGAAAATATAAGGAAACATCTTAAAGATCTTGTGGTAGGTGGTGGTTTCTTAAACCTTATACTCAAAGATGGGATGGTACTAGAGGGTATGAGATTTTTCCATTTGGAATAATGAAAATATTATAAAATTGACTGGGGTTATGACAGCACAACTCTGCAATGAAACTTGAAACCACTGAGCGCACGCTTTGGAAAGATGGTACCAGGTATGGGACTGTATCACACAGTGAACCCTTTTTCCATTACCACCAACAGTCAAGGAATTTTCCCATTTTCTGCCTTTTTAATAATTGGCCATTCTGCAAAGCATGAAATGATAACTCATTTTAGTTTTGGTCTGTATTTCCTTAATAGCTAGTGATGTTGAACATCTTTTAATATGCTTTTTGGCCATTTGTATGTCTTCTTTGGAAAAATGTCTGTTCAAGTCTTTTGCCCATTTTTTGATTGGTTTGCTTGTCTTTTTATCATTGAGTTGCATGATCTCTTTGTGGAGACCATGGAGATCAAACCCTTATCAGGTTTGGTTTCTAAAAATTTTCTCTCAATGTGTAGGCTGCCTTTTCATCTTCTTATCAAAGTTATTTGAAGTGCAAAAGTGTTTAGTTTTGAGAAAGTATCATTTATCTATGAAACTAAAGCACTCTAACTTTGAGAACAATACTTTTTCTACTACCATTATCTCTACAAATTTGTCAAGCTCAAGATTTTATCACAAATAAAACATATCAACCATTTAAGGAGCCTGAAAGTTCTGTGATGCAATATTTGTTTCCTTGAGATAACTTATGTTTAATTTTTTGTACATGCATTTTTGTTTTGTGTGGAGATAAAATAAATCAACATAAAATTTTTTGTTCAAGTCCTGTTCAAATGGAAATTTCACCTTGCAAGTATACTAGGGAGATACTGGGATCACAAGAAGGCAGGAGAATCACTTGCTATTCACCCTGATAAGGCCATGGCACTTCTTAGAGTGAGGATTGCTGATAATGTACCATTCCATCATCCCTGGGACTAATTTCCAAGGAAGATAGGTTGGCATGTTCCAAGAACTAAAGTATCCATGTTAAGCTTGTGCCAGAGAGTTCCTTATCTCTTAGAAACCACATAATTTTGTACACTCTTTTTTGGTATTCCTTTCTGATGTTCTAATTGATGATTGGTTAAAAGACATGGTAGTTCTACAGAAATAGTTAATCTATGGCTTACAGGTCAGAAAATTAACCACCAGGGATGGAATAGCACATTTTTCACAATGAAACATTATTCTGTTTAAAAGTATAGCACTGGGAAGTGGGTGTGGCTCAGTGGATAGAGCCCCTGTTTACCATATGGGAGGCCCAGGTTCACATCCTGAGGCCTCCTTGTGAGGGCACGCCGGCCTGAGCGGTGCGGTGGGCTGATGCAGCAACCTCACGGCAGGAAGCGGGTGTGGTGCAATGGATAGAGCAACCGTTTACCATATGAGAGGCCCCGGGTTCCCTTCCTGGCGCCTCCTTGAGAGGGCAGGCCAGCTTGCACGGCACCCGTGGGCTGATGTGGCAAGACCTCACAGCAAGGGGGAGATAAGCAGACACAGAGAAGACACGCAGCGAATGGACACAGCAGCACAAGCAGCAAGGGGGGGATAAATAAATAAAATAAATAAATCTTTAAAAAAAATAAAAATAAAAAATAAAAAAATGAAAGTATAGCACTATCACAGATGTAAACATTGTTCATTACACAAAAAATTGAATGCAACAAAATCAAAGGAGAAAATGAAAATCGTTCATAAATGTTGTTAATCTTTAGATGCATTTGTGTTTATAATGTATATACGTACTGATATTATATATGTACTGATATTTACATAATTTTCATTGCAATATATTTTCAGAAACATACTGATTTTATTATTAAATATTTATAATTCACCTTGACCTGTGTTATATTAAACATTTCTGAAACCAAAATTTAATGTATTTTGCATTGGCTATTGCAATGCTAACTTCTTTATAGCCGTATGCACCAGTTGATTGATGTGCAATTTTGAGGCATTACAACAAAAGCGTGGTGGAATTTCCCCAGTAAATTTGGCAGTGCCATCTAATTCATCTATACAGTAAATATATTGTTGTATTCAGACACAATATTTGTGCAACCCATTTTATTATTTTAATGTGTTAGTTTATTATATTAAAAGAAATATGAAAGAAGGCAAACAACAGTGCAGAATCAGTAAATATTTTATAATTAATTTAATGATCAATATATAACCAGGTGAATTGTTTGCTTGTGGATTTTACACAAGTTAACAGTAATGAAACAATTTTTAAATAGATTTATAAGCAAGTCCTTTTACAATAAGAACTATTTAAACTCTAGAATAGCAGGAGAGAATTTTATGGTATGTAACAGGAGTTAAAAATAATATGTTTGATGGATTTTTAAAGCACAATTCTTCCCTTTATCAAAAATTCAGCGATACTGCAATAAACTTAATTAGAGCTTAAAATGCCAGCATCAATTTATTTCACAATTGGTGAACTCAGGGATAAAGCCACATGCAAAACTGATGGAGTTTTTTTTATATCAATGCCAAATCAATAGGCTCTGCTTACTCCTTGAAAAATCACCAAGAGCAAGTATGTCCACATGGCATTGAAATCAGTTTTTTATAGTCATAAAATGCACTTTCAAATAATATAAGTAAAAGTTGAAGAAAGAATAATTTACAAACTAATTTTATGACCACATTTTTTGCTGAGACTGTTTTGCTGGTATTCCAATACATCATCTCTAATAATAAAGTAATTTTTGTAGTTGAGGAAACAGAAGTGAGAAACAGAAAGATACATGAGTTCTTTGTCCTACATTTCAATAAAGTTAGAACTTTATCCCTGACAATTATTCAGTCATTATTTTTTTTTAATTCTATTCTTCCTTTTAATTTTGGAAAATTCTGTGATATGTGTTTTGATGTTTTGTTAAGAACTTTTTTTTTTAATTTTACAAAAATCTTTATCTGTGGGTATTTTACACTGTCTTTCATATCTCTGTAATATAGAGACTTACTTTTTCCAAAAATACTATGTTGAACAGTAGTATTTCTATACCTATATTTACAGATATGTGTTTATGTATCCTTCTACTATTCACCTATTATAGATATCACATAGTTGGCTTTACTTTGTAAAACAGTAATTTAATGTGAAAAAGTATTAAATATATGTATAGAGTAATTTTTAAATCCTTGGATGTTATCTTAAACTTGGGTTTATCTTGAAATCTGCTTGTATTAACTTTTTTTCCATTAATATGGTTCACATTTTCTCACTTTGTGTTTTGTTTGGTAATTTATTTTTATAATTAATATACTATAAAAATGATGTATTAGAAGGAGTCCAGATTATTTTGTCTTTCAATAAGGGGTGCTGAGATTTATTCTGACTGGCAATAAATTACTGACAATGCCTTTTGAAACATTCAGGCTTCATATTTTTTTTGTTAAGGGGATCTTTTTGATATCATCTTCAGGCTTAAGGCATACTATTTACTAAAGGGACAGGGTCTTTACGTTCTATTGTGTGTGTGTGTATGTTTTTTTTTTAACTTCATGATTGTATTTAATCAAATATATTTGTTATACTGGCTAGACCATAAATCCAGCATCTCCCAGTCCTTCTGCTCTCAGGACTGCAGTGTCTCCTTTCCTACATCTGGTGATAATTCATCTGCATATACAAAGCTCAGCATAGAGCTAAGAACTCATGGGGAATCCAAATACTGATCTTCAGGGCACGTCCTTTTCATATCCCAACTTTACTGTTACTCCTTCTTCAACTGGAGGAAACTTCGATGTCTGTCTCTTCAGCTCTTCAAGAACTTTATACTCTGCTGGTACTCTGCGTGCCCTTCATCAGCAAGCAGTACAGAAGGGCAGGATAAATTTGATTCCCTTCTCATATATTTCCATTATATCATGGATAACTGACCTGTTATGCCTTTTGTCCAATGCCTGAAAACAGTTTTAAGTGTATTTTGTTCAAGTTTAGAGTTGTTTGTCATGAAGGAGGTTTCTTGTAACACTCACAGTGTCATGGTAGAAGCCAAAACCTGACCAACATTTTTATATCTCTTCTGATTTAATTGAAATATTTTGTTCCTATAGGTCATTATATTTTTCCTTATGTTACTCATCTGTCTCTTTTATCCTTTCCTGGATTAATAATGTTTTTCCTTTTTTTGGTTGTTTTTACATCATATAAAACAGTGACTCTTTATCCTTCTATCCATTTTGATGTTTTAAGTTGGGAAATTTTCAGTTTCTACTAACATAGTGGTGGATTTTAATACACCATTAGACAGAACATCTTGAGAGAGGGTTAACAAAGAAACAGAAACTTTGAACAATATTTTAGGGGAATTTGACCTAATAGATAGACACAATACCCCAATAAGCAGGATATACCTTCTTCTCAAATACACATGGATCATTCTCCAGACCACATGCTAGGTGACAGGTCAAGTCTCAACTAATTCAGAAAGATTGAAATTATACAAAGTAATTTCTCTGACCACAATGGAATGTAGCTGGAAATTAATAAGGGGCAGAGAACCAGAATAGATGCAAATATATGGAAGTTAAACAACACACTCTTAGATAATCAGAGGGTCAAGGAGGAAATTACTTACATGAAATGGACAAATTTCTACAAACACACAAGTCACCTATACTGATGAAAGAAGAAATAGATTGTAACAGTCCAACCACAAGTAGTGAGATTGAAATAGTCATCAAAATCTTCCCAACCAAGAAAAGCCCAGGACCAGATGGCTTCACCAGTGAATTCCTCCAATCATTCTGGAAAGAACTAACCCCAGTCTTGCTTAAATTCCTACAAAAAACAGAAGTGGAAGAAACATTACCTAACTCATTCTATGATGACAATATCACCCCAATACCAAACCACATAAAGATTCCATAGGAAAAGAAAACTACAGACCAATCTCTCTAAAGAACTTAGATGCTAAACTTCTCAACAAAATATTTGCTAATAGTGTTCAAAAACACATCAAATGAATTATACACTTTGATCAACTGAGTTGTATTCCAGGTATGCAAGGGTGGTTCAACATAAGAAAATCAATCAGTGTAATACACCACATTAATAGATCAAAAGAAAAAAAATCACATGATCATCTTTATTGATGCAGAAAAAATATTTGACAAGATACAGCATCCTTTCTTGATAAAAACACTTTGAAAGTTAGGAATATAAGGAAACTTCCTCAACATGATAGAGTATATATGAAAACACCACAGTTAACACCAAACTCAATGGTGAAATGCTAAAGGCTTTCCTTCTAAGATCTGGAACAAGACAAAGATGCCCATTATCACTGCTCTTATTTAACATTGTATTAGAAGCCCTCAGTCAAGCACTTAGGCAAAAAACAAACAAACAAACAAAAAACAAAAAAATACAAATTGGAAAGAAAAAGTAAAGCTTTTACTATATATGGAAGACATGATGCTCTACATAGAAAGCCCTGAAAATCTACAAAAAAAGCTTCTAAAGCTGATAAACAAGTTCAGTAAAGTGGTAGGATATAAGATTAACACAAAAATCAGTAGCATTTCTCTACATTAATTATGAGCGATCTGAGGAGAAAATCAAGAAAAATTCCATTTAGAATAGCAGTCAAAAATATCAAATATCTAGGAATAAACTTAACTAAGAATGTGAAGGACTTGTACACAGAAAACTAAACATCATTGTTAAAGGAAATCAAATAAGACCTAAATAAATGGGAGAATATTATATGTTCATGGATTTGAAGACTAAATATCATTAAGATGTCTACCCTATCCAAATTGATTTACACATTTAACACAATCCCTGTAAAAACTTATACTGCATTTTTACTGAACTAGAAAAGCCCATTATAAAATTTATTTGTAAAAGCAAGGGGTCCCAAATAGCCAAAACCATATTGAAAAAGAAAAAAAAATTGAAGAAACAAGATACCTCACTTTAAATCATACTATAAAGCTACAGTGGTCAAAACTATAAGCATAGGCATACTGATCAATGGAAATGCATTGAGAGTTCTGATATAGATCTGCACATATATGATTAACTGGTATTTGGCAAGGTCACCAAGCTCACTCTTCTGGGACAAAATAACCTCTTCAACAAGTGGTGCTGGGATAAGGGAAATTCCATATGCAAAAGAATGAGAAAGGATCACCATCTCATGCCCTGTACAAAGTGAATAAAAACTATTTCTTACACATTACTTCCTGAAAACCTTTTTGGTACTAAAATGTGCCCTCTCTCTAAACCACACTTAGCATGACTTAAATCTTATCTTTATTCATATGCTGGTTGAGCCCTGAATCTCAGAAGAGTTGTGGCCAGCACCTACTCTGCAATTCATTGGACTCACCCAGGACAACTAATAAATTATGATTATTAAAAAACCCCATCCCCCAAAACCAGAAAATATCTACAACTACAAGCAAAACAGTTCTTTCCATCTGCCCCGTAATATCTGAGCCCCTTCTCAATCTGAGGCATAGTAGGCATCACCATCTCAAAATTCTCAAGTTTGAGGAATGAACAAACATAAAGGGGGAATGCAACCACAGGTAAAGTAACCTTACTAATATTGTAGTATGGCAGAATATGTAACATTGATATAAAAATAGTTGTCACCAGAGGTTTTGAGGGAAAGGGGAAGGAATAATAGGTGGAACATATGACAATTTTAGGGCATTGGAAATAAGTGTAAACCACAATGTAAACTATAGACCTTGGTTAGTAGCAATGCTTCAATATTTATTCATCAATTGTAACAAATGTACTGCACAATTGTAAGATTTTATTAATAGGGGAATATATGGGATAGGGAGGGTTTGTGGTATATGGGAATCCCTTATACTTTCATGTAACTTTTCTGTAATCTAAAACCTCTAAAACTAAAGTTTATTATATTAAATAAAGAAAAGATGTGTTCATGGAAGGAAAAATTTGGCATTTAATCAAAGACTCAAAGGGAGGAAGAGTTAGTCACATAAGTACATGGGAACAGAGTAATAAAACAGGGGGAATAACACTGCAAAGGCCCTGTGAAGGGAGTGGAGGACATACAGTATTAGGAACAGCAGAATGCCTATCTAACAAGAATGTCATTCTGTTGTGCAAGGTGGGAGGTATAATTCAACCAAGTTTGTGAATGTTGATGATGATGAGCAGTATGGAGCAAAACTAAATGGAGGGGGTGTATGGAGACACTTGGGCTTGCTCTTAAAATAAGTGTTTCAGGTTAGTTTTAGGGGCAAGGTCACATTTGAAAAACCTGAAAGACTTGAATACAAAAACCTGGAGAAATGAGGTTCAGACAAATGGTATTGTAAAAACAAGTTTCTTCAGAATTAGGTACTTTATATTCTTTTATGTTAATCTTTTAAATCACTTTATTTTATTAAAAATCATTCAAAAATGCAATATCCTTGATTTACTATTTTAACTCACACTGAAATCCTTTTCTTTTTTAGAAGGATTTATTCTGCATAATAAAAATAAAGTTAATAATTTCTCTAAAACATGAAATTTCATTATATTGCTATTTCTACTTTCCTTTTTAAATACACTTTTTCTTGTGCTCTCTTTTTTATGTTTTCTTTAGACATTTATAGATAATTGCTCTACTGCCCTCTTACCCCTTCTCTATATTTTGAAGGGAAATACCCTAACTAACCTACCCTGTACTATGCTCTCCAAATATCTTCAAAATTCTTGAATACATTTTTGAATGAACCTCCCATCTTCATGTGTTGATATAAGAATCAGTTACAGATATAGGTCATTTTACATCAGCATATACCATGCAGAACTGTGTGGGAGAGAGTGTGGTCTACAATGTGAACTATGGTCCATGCTTAGTGGCAAAGCCCCGGGATGTGTATAGCCATTGCAGGTGATGAGCCACACTAATGAAAGATGTTTATGTGGGATGTTATGGGAGGTGTTGGAGGTGGGAAACATGGGAATCCCTGTAATTTTTGTATAACATTTATGTAATCTAAGCATCTTTTAAAATATGTAAAATATATATATATATATAACTTTTATGTAAGCAAATGCACATATATGCATATATATTTATATATCATTTTGAAAATATTACTTTGTATTGTGAAAAACTTGATTTTTACCAACAATAATAATAATAATAATAAAGAATCAGTTTGAAACTACATGGTACAAAGAGTCAATTTTTTCTCATTGAATACTTCACTAGAGTTTTTCAAGAATGCCTGAAATAATTCTTACATATAATTACTTAAGAAAAAAGTTTTTTTATGTTGATATAAATGTATCTTAGAGGTAACTAAGTAGAAAATAAACTCAAGGAAAACAAATGAATAACCAAAACATTGCCAGGGCACAGAAGACTTAACAGAATGATCAATATAGGTAATATTACTGTGAAACCTGATATAAATATAATATATTTAAATTGAGTGTTTTTGTCATAAAATTCAAAAGGAAATGGCATCTGTCCTTTTCAAACTAAGGAGGTGATCACATGTTATGGGAGAGAATAATAGCATTGGGCAAGTCAGGCAGACAGGAAGAGTGAAAAAGAGACAAAAATGCATGGTTCATTTTAGAATGTTCAGTATTATGGGGGAGAATTAGGGAAGGTCTGGAAAGTGAGGTTAAAGAAAGATTGGGAGGTTGCAGTGCCAAATATGAAGAGCACACAGAGAAGAGTTAATATGGATATTTAAACATCATTTTATGAAAACAAAATATTATACTGCTTTTTATTATCAATCGGCAAGTAAAATGCACCATGAATTTGCTCCTACATATTGAATAGCTGGAAAATATTAATAAATTTCAAAGAAAAATTAGCCAATGATTTAAAAATATTAAATAAGTGTGCAAACTACTTAAAATTCTTATATAAAAATACATATTTATGGCAATTTCAAATGGAAAATAGCACATAAAATTAGCACCAGGATAAATATAAATAAAGAGTGAGTGTCATATTTCTCAAAATTGAAAATTTTGAACCATAGCATATTTGAACTTAATATTTCATATTCTATATCCTAACAGTCTGCAAATTATCTAAAAATTCTGCTTACTTGTGAAATAGCAGTCAGATGTAATTTATACTATGAATATGTTGGCTTAGCTATTTATAGATTATTTATATACACTTACCTGCTATAAGCCACAGGAGAGCTTCATGAAAATTATATTTATCTGATATGAGCAACTGGGTGCCCACCTCCCACATGGGAGGTACCTGATTCAGTTCCTGTTGCCTCCTAAAGAAGATGAGCAGATGCAACAAAGAATTCCATGCCTCAACCAGCAGATGCCATAATGGGCAAGACACCACCACCAGCTGATGCCGCAATGAGGAGATGCCACAACCAAGCAGATGATGCAAACTGCAGATGCCACAAAAAGCAGTCGCAGTAACCGGCAGATGCCACAACCAGCAGGTACTGTAACCACTGCAATGAGAAGCCACTGCAACCAGGAGATGCTGCAAACATATGATGATGCAACTAGCAGACAACACAACAAGCAGGGAGTGGAAGTGGCTCAAGCAGTTGTACACTTACCTCCCACATGCAGGTTCCAGGTTCAGTTCTCAGTGCCTCCTAAAGAAGATGAGCAGACAACAAGGAGACAGATGAGGGAGCCATCTTGGGAGGTGGAGAAGGGAACAAATAAATAAATAAAAATAAGTAAATAAATATTTTTAAAAAAGAATTCCTTTCAGTGACCCACTTTAAAAGATGAACAGATAATAAAGATCACTGGATATTTGTGTAAACACTGTAATTGGGATAGAGAAGAGAAATAAATGCTAAAAAGAAAATTAAATGACACTGAGGCAAACTAGGCAGAAGAAAATTGAAAAGGAAAGAAATCCTGGAAAGAAAGCTTCAAATAAGGGAAGGAGTTCTGGAGCATATAGGTCTCAAAGTACTTTTACAGGAACATATAATGTCTAAAGTGGAGAGAAGCACTTAGGAAGGCAAGACTTCCTTAGCTGTGGGAATCAAAGAACTCAGTGTAGAAAGTGTTCATGAATCAAGCATAAGGCTGAGGGTTAAAGTAGCTCAAAATAAGAAAATATTTTAAGGCCATCATAAAAACACAAGAGTGATTCCTGAGCATGTAACTGGATAAACTGCTTTGACCAATCCCTAACCTACATCTGTACCTCTTTCTGATAGTCAAAATGTCTATCACATTTAACACAGGAGAATGGAACAATTACAATTAACTCCATATAGTGGTGTTTAATGTGCAAAATGATGAATAGAAGAAATAATACTCCTAAAGTTACAAGCATTAAAGCATAAAATAAAACCTTACAGGAGGCAAATGAATACATTCATTTATTATATTAAAATAGTGTGAAATAAAATAAGAATCAGAGAGCTTCATGAAAATTATATTTATTTGATATGAGATGGATACATCTCGAGGACTTGAAAACATGATTTAAAGAACTTAGAAATTAACTAAAAAAAAAAAGGAAGTTAAAAAAATTCAGTAAATTACATGATATCAATCACTGTTAAGGAACAAAAAATTTCAGAGGACATACAGTATGAGAAACAGCAGAAGGCTCATCTAACAAGAATGTCATTCTGTTTTGCAGGATGGGAGGTATAAATCAACCCCGTTCATGTATGTTGATGATGATGAGTTGCATGGAGCAAAACTAAATGGAGAGACTGTATGCGGATATTTGGGTTTCCTCTTAAAATAAGTGTTTCAGGTGAGTTTTAGGGGCAAGGTCACATTTGAACAACCTAAAAGACAGGAACACAAAAACCTGGAGGAAATGAGGTTCAGGCAAATGGAATTGCAAACACAAGTTTCTTCAGAATTAGGTACTTTATATCCTTTTATGTTAATCTTTTAAATCACTTTATTTTTTTTAATGTTGTATAAAAATGCAATATCTTGGATTTATTATTTTAACTCATACTGATACCCTTTTCTTTTTTAGAAGGATTTATTCTGCATAATAAAAATGAAGTTAATAAAAATGGAGGCCTAATCGATGCCAGAGCTTATCATAATGATATCTCATATCATTAGATTTCTTATATAATGTTAAACATGTTTGTATGTATTTTCTACTATATTTTAAGTGACAAAGCAAAGAATTTTATTCATTGAACTAATGTCAATGTGTAGTGTATCACTTTAGGAATATATATTTTTTGTATTGATAAAATTCCTTTGTTGTTTTGAACCAGAAGAAAATTGGAACATATACCCTTTGGGATGAGATGGACACATCTTGAGGACTTGAAAACGTGATTCAAAGAACTTAGAAATTAACTTAAAAAAATAGGAATTAATAAAATTCAGTAAATTTCAGCATACCAAGCACTGTTAAGGAACAAAAAATTGCAAAGGACTGATAGAGAAAAAACTCAATTTGAAATAAGAAAGAATAATTTGAGAAAAACTGACAGACTTAAAAAGTGCTAACCTGTAATTGTCAAAATGTGAAAAACTTAACTCTTACAAATATGAAATGAATGCATGGAGAAAATTCATTCACTATTTCAATAATAGTAGAATCAGTTAAGTTGATTACACTGATTCAAAAAACATGTAAGTAACAGAGGTTTATGGAATTTCAATAGAAAAGGAACAACAAAATAAGCATTTCTCTACTTTGGATTTTTTATTGTGCTCCAAAAGAACTGAAAGCAGGGATTCAGACAGCTTTTGTACAGCAATGTCCATCTCAGCATTATAACCAACAGCCAAAAGGCTGAAGCAATTCAAGTATCCATCAACAGATGAATGGATCCACAAAATGTGGTCTATACCCATTATGGAATATTATTGAGCCATAAAAACAAATGAAGCACTGGTACATGCTACAAGATGGATAAACCTTGAAGATATCATGTTGGGTGAAATAAGCCAGACACAAAAGGATAAATATTGTGTGATTTCCCTTATATTAAATACTTAGAATAAGCAAATTCATAGAGAAAGAAAGCAGAATAGTGGTTGCCAGGGGTGAGCACAGATTGGAATGAGGAGTTATTGCTAAATGATTAGGAGTTCTGGTTTAGAGTGATTAAAATAGTTTGGAAATAGATAATGTTGAAAGTGTCAGAGTATTGTCAATGTACTTCATGTCAAAGAATTGTCCACTTAAAATGGTTAGAATGGTGTTTATGTTACATATATTTCACCACAACTAAAAATAAATATCTATTTTTAAAGAGTGTGTTTCATGTGGCCAAAAATTATTGTGAATCATAAGCGCATAGTCAAATCCAAATAGCATTAGTGTAAAGCTAACTGAATTTTCATGACCTGAATATAACCCTGTAAACAGGACCAAGTCTCAGAAGCAGAACATTGCCAACACCACAGAGCACTCCCTTATGCTGTCTTCTTGTCACTATCTTCCCTTTAAAGGTTACTTCCCTTCTGTAGCAAATGTTAACTTATGTAGTAGGTAGTTTCAAAGTTGGGTTTTTAAAATATAATTACATAAAAACCCACCATTTTCACATGCTAGTTATATGAATTTTACAAACGTCTACAATTACATAACCACAAAAAAGTTAAATTTTCAAAATTGGCCTGCATATTTTCCCTTCCTTTCACTGTGCTTCTTGGTATCTTCCTAATTCCTGTTTTGTCTTTGACCATCTCCAGTAGATATTTTTAATGTGTTCCATAAACTGTTGAAAAGAGACAATGATGAGGTACTGAAAGAGGGAGAGAAAGAGAATGGGAGAGCAAAGATTGGGTAGCAAGAAAAAGAATGAGGAATTTTTTGTAATAGAAATATAATTTTGTTACCATCAAAATGCACTATTATATATTTGTATTATTAGTTGATACTTTATAGCCAATCAAACTAAATTAGAAATCATGCTAAAATTTGTTTTGTTCATGAATGCTTTTGCAAGACCTGGGCAAATTGTTTGAATTGTTTGAATACCACGTAAGTTCCGATCCTGCAGCTACAGTTTGTTCACTTTGAGAAAGAACCATTAGAAAGCATTCCTTCATTAGCTTTGACTAAGCAATAATATGTCTGAAAATATGGGTTTAATTTCCCAGTTATAATTTTATAGCATAATCTAAGAAATTAAAAAATATTAAAATGAATTTCTTAATGTACCATCTAAAATTATCTGGGAATCCACTACAAATATGCTTACTCAACAAAGTATAATGAACCTCTAAAGCAGGGATTCTGCTTAATTTTGAATGCTTTACTAATATCATTACTTCCTCTTCTCTGAAGTATACATCAAACGTGTTGTATTAAATTTTAATCAGACTTGCATTTTCTCTATCATTAATTTCCCAATTCTTCTCCTTTTATTTCAAAGGCTTGTGCTTCCAAACCTTAAAAGATGAGCTCAGCTATATTTTGTACAAACTCTACTGGATTACACACAATGAGGAAGACTCTGCAACTCATTCTAGGAGGTCAGCATAACCCTGTGTTTTACAAAGATGTAAACAACATTGTGGCCCATCATTTCATATATATATTTTATAAAATCTTGAACAATATCAATATATCATCAATGAAATCTTTAAAAGATAAACTTCTAATCATTTCTGTGAATTTGCCTTTTTAAAATATTTCATATTGCAAATAGTCCTAATTGAGATTGATAAATTGGTCAGATTAAGATGACCCTATTTCTATTTAAAGGACGGAGGGGGAAATAAAGTGGGAAAAAGGTAGAAAGAAAGGAAGAATCTTGAATGACTCTAAAAATACATCAGAGCTGTGAGTCTTTGGGTGAGTTTGTATCAACAGAACTAGGTACACAAATTGTGTATCAACAGAGCTAGGTACAAAAATTATATTAAAATTATAAAACAGAAAGGACAAGCACCCATACCACTCTCATCCAACATAGCTAAAAATGCCAAAAACCCTTATAAATATTACACTCCTTATTAGGTAGAATACAGTCCTTTACCTCAATAAGGAAACACTAAGTTTACAGTACAGAGATATCAGTATATGGTATAAAATTTGTGGATGAATATCAAATCACCATTATGCAGGTTGTGGTGGTCTTTGAAGATTTTCTTTTTTATATGTGATTCTTCTCTGTGATTTTATCCCATTATGCCAGCTTTTCAAGTACATGGGCAATGTCCCATGGGGTGAGCTACATGGCTTGCATTGTATCTGTGCCATGGTAAAGGGGCCTGTGGAGAGGTATGGGGATGTCATCTTTTTTTCATCCTCAAATAGAGCTTTCCCTCTTTACCTGTGATATGTATAGTTTGTAGCAGGGATTACTGATCAGGATGAATGCTTCCCTTAATGCTTTTATGTATATTATGAGAAGGGAAAGAGGAGACCCAATCCCAGACCTATGGAATGTTTAAGCCTTGGCAAGATCAGCAATCCTGAAAATTAGCATATACTCACTTGACATAATTCATTTAAAGATTGAACTTCCCTGATGCTTTAATTTTGCTGATATGAAACTCAGTTTTTCCCTCATCAGAAATATATTCAAGGCGCTTCTAATTCTTGAATCTCACTGTCCATATGGAAACAGGTGCAAATTTAATTAAAAAATGGTAGATTATTAGGCATTCTATTACTAAACTCTGATTAATATTTTAGTCTAAACATAAATGTTTGATATTTTATTTAGACCTTGCCATCAACTTACTATTAGAAATATCACTGTTACAGAAATATTTGGTCTCCCCACTCCCTATCACATTGTACTACTTTTAATGTGGCCTGCAGTTGTGTTTAATGCAGCTTCATGTACTTTCCTTGGGACAATTCCAAGGAGAGTTCTGTAGGACTCATCAAACATTTCAAGATATTGAATCTTACAGCATTAACTTCTTCTCTATTGTATACCTTGTTGACTATTCTGTTTTCTTCCTTCCCTGTCTCACCTTCCCCATTTCCTCATTTATGCCTCTTGGACAAATAGCACTGTATACCCAAGAAAAAATGAATTTAGTAAATGGGGATAGTTACAGATTTTAGTAATTTAATAATATTACTATAATATTAGTGGAGAAGAATGGCCAGTAGAGAATTGTAGTAATATGTAGTAACATTTTGGATCTCAAAAACCTAGTTGAATGAAAATCTTAGATATCAAAGTGAAATCTGTAACAACATATGCACACCCATTAAAACATACATTATACTTGCTTTGTGAAGATGTATGACTTTTCATCCTAATAGAAGATGTGGCCTATATATGAAGGAGAATTGAAGTGGAAGGAGGATTGAGGACTGATGATAATTGTGGGACAAGGAATTAAGCTAGGATGGACTCAGTTTAGTTGTGAGATTAAAAGAAAGAAATAAAAAGAGTAGCATGTATTCATAATTTGTATTATTTCTGAATGTTTTAAAAACACTCTAGGGAATGTTATACAAATCTTTCTTCAACCTCAGACATAAAACATGGAAGGAGCTACAGTGGAAAATGCTGAATAGTGAAATAATAATTGGGAGATTAAAGTATACAACAAATAATATATATAAGTCAAGATATTTTTGAGAAAGGGTAGTAGAAAAATAACACAAGAAAGCAGGGCAATTGTATATAAAAGAATGCTGCTCAATAGGGAAATCAAAGGTGCCCTGGATAATTAACAAAGACCCAGAGGCCTCATTTCCTGTTAACAGATGATTTGAGAATAATAACAAATTACATTTAAGCTGCCAATGTTGTATCTCATAAGGAAGAGATACTCACAAATTCTTCTGATTTCATTGAAGAACCACATGGGACAGTAATAACACATTCCTCATTTGAAGTGAGTGGACAGCCCCAGTCTCCATGATTATCAAATTAACTCCAGTAACGATTCTTGACTCATAGTTTCAATTTAAATTATATTAATGACAATAATATCAATGCCAGACTCAGCATATTATACCGTACATATTAATATCTTAATTTCAAAACAATGGTTTCTGGAGTAACTTGGTGTTTTTAGGAATATCATTATGCTCTTTAAGGAAAGCAAGGGATGTGTTTCTATTTTTTATGATTTTTATATTGATACTGAAAATTTAAACAATGAAAATTCTGAAGGGGAAAGGATAGAGAACTATTTGAAAGCTTCATCTAGAACATGGTCATAGGGAAGACGGTGATGGTCAGGTCAGGTTTACTGATGCTAGGTAAGGATTTATGTTTCAATTGCTAATAGTTTTTGATAAGAGCTTTCCATTTTTTAGTAATCTGATATTAGCATTGCCATTGTCTCCTATTAACTGCATCTACAGATTTCATTTGTACTATGGATATCTATGCTCTCGTTTACTGCTACCATACAAGAGATGGTAATTGTCACAGTTTAATTTCCCTCTTGAGAAGATTCTTTAACAAGGACTTGTGTATATGGTGATAATTATTAGGTAATTCCAGGAGGCATAAATGAGGAAATGGGGAAGGTTAGACAAGGAAGGGAGAAAAGAAAATATAACAATGTGTGCAATAGAGAACAAGTTACTGCTGTAAGTAAGACTCAGTATCTTCAAATGCTTTGATGCATCCTGCAGAAATCTCCTTGGAAGTGTCCCAAGGAAAGCCACAACTGCAGGTCACATCAGAAGTGGCACAAAGTGATACGTAATGGGGATATCCAATATTTCTGAATGAGTGAAACAAGTGGTATGTCACTGTATGTATAGTCTTTGAACTAAAACTTTTTGTATATATTTTATTTAATGAGGGTTCCATTTACAGTTTGATTAGAAAAACATATTTAGGTTAGTAATGTAGAATGGGTATATAACGTGTAAACTTTTATGGAATTATTTTATTGAACACTAGCCAATGAGAAAAGTTCAAGATTTCAGATTGCTCATCCCCAAAAATATGCCAATATAGAAGTGGTAGGCAGAAATTTTTCCCACCCTCCCTTAGATATCCAAGTCCTAATACCCCTAACCTGTGACTCTATTATGGCAAAATGGACTTTGCTGATGGAATTAATTAAAGATACTAAGATAGGGTGATAACCATTGATTATCTGGGTATGCTCAATGTAATCACAAAAGATCTTACAGAATAAAGAAAGAGGCAGGGGTGTCAGAGGCAGGGCATGAGATTGATAATAGAAGCAGGTGGAGTTACATGATTACTGGCTTAAATGGGGCCGCAAGCAAAGGAAAAAGGATAGGCTGTAGAAGCAGAAATAGTCAAGAAGCAGGGCAGATGTGGCTCAAGTGGTTGAGTGCCTGCCTCCTATATGGATGGTCTTGGGTTCAGTTCCTGGTGCCTCCTAAAAAAAACAACAAGCAAGCAAATTGAAAAACCAACTCATGCAGCTGATGTGGTTCACTGGTTGAGCCCTGGATTCCCACATATGAGGTCCGGGGTTCAATCCCTAACCCCTGGTGCCTCAAAAAAGAAAAAGTACTCAGGGAAACACTTTCTCTTTTAGAGTCTTCAGAAGGAATTCAGTCTGCTGACACCTAGATTGTTAGTGCAGAAAATTCATTCTAGATATGTGTCTTCCAGATTGGTGACATAATAAATTTGCATTGGTTTAATCCACTAAATTTGTCATAATTAGTTTGAGCATTGGTAAGAAACTAATAAATGAAAGAGTAATTTGTTTTAGGAAATTCATATGTATAAACAAAATTAAAGAAAGAACATGCTAACGTTTTCATTAATTTTTTAAATTTTATTATTGGTAAAAATCAAAATTTTTCACAATACATACCCATATTTGTAAAATGATATAAAAATACCTGTGCATATACGTGAATTTGCTTACATAAACCTTATTATATATATATATATATATATTTTAAAGGTGTTTAGATTACCTAATTATTACTCAGTAATTACAGGGATTCCCATGTTCCCCAGCTCCCACACCTCCCACAACCTCCTACGCCAACATCCTTCATCAGTTTGGCACATCACCCACAATGGATATACACATCCTGGGGTCTTGCCACCAAGCATAGACCACATTTCACGTCATAGACCACGCTATCTCCCACACAGTTCTGTGTGGTATATGCTGATGCAAAATGGCCTACAACTGTCACCACATCGCCACT
>JAQZBX010030474.1:0-18478 GCA_029593785.1 Cabassous unicinctus | reverse complement strand
ACTCCCCTGAATTGGTGAAATCAACAGGAGTAGTTTGTCAAATTTTAGAAATAGTTTTCTTGGATAGAAATTCTCTGAATCTGCTCTGGCTTCACTTTCTCACTAGCTTTCTTGAAAAGGACAGCTCACCTTGGCTCTCCAGCCTGTCCAGGACTGGGATGCAGTCACTGGAGCCTCTCTCCACTTCCAGCTGATTCATATAATCAGCTGTGATCTGCAGCATATCTCCAGCTCCCTGAGAGCCAATATATAGTTAAAGAGTGTACTGAGTACATGAACTAGGCCCTAGCAATAGTTGGTGATGCAATGATATCTAAAACATCTCAAGGCAGTTTTGGGGTGACAGACAAGTAAACAGGATGATAAGAGCTATCTTGAGGATATGCACGAGGAGCCTCCAGGGTTTAGGAGGCTTCCCTGGGGAACTGACAAGCTGGGTTCTGTAGAATTACCAGGAATAGTACAGAACCAGCCACCTAGCAAGTAGATCATTGGAAAGTTAAGGAAGGTTACAGGAAGAGGGTGGGGATGTAATCCACACAGAGGGACCACTTTATGGCAAGGTCCAATGGGGGAATTCTGGGAACAGTAAATAGCTGAGTAGGGCTGGGACAAAAAATCACATAGTGAGGGTTGGCAGGAGTCGCAACTAGAGAGGTGAGCAGGGATACATGAGATGAGCAGGGAGGGCCTAGATTTTGCTGGCCTTGTGTGCCATAGGAAAATAGCCTGAACATTTTAATGAAGGCAATGGGGGGCTATTGAAATGTTTTAGGCAAATGAGAGAAAGCCTATTTTTTGTGTGTGAAAGATTTCTCAGCCTGCAAGGTGGAACTTGGTCTGTAGACAACACTAGAAACAGAATGAGACAGAAAAGGGTGGATCTGAACATTAAAGAGATGGAAATCACGAGGACTTGGTGACTGACTGGGCAGTGGGTGGGGTGGGAAGAAGAGTAGAAGATGACAAAGATCTCAAAGGGACACAGACAAGAAAACAGACATTTTGTTTGGGTGGTTGTCATATGGATAAATCTTTTCATTTAAAATATTTTATTGTTATAATCTCATTGAAAAACACTATTCATATTACAAATAAAATCTGATAGGCATGATATTTAGTGATTCAACATTTAAAAAAAGATAGAAATCATGATGCTACCAAATGTTTATAAGATAGTTATTCCTCATATTTGATGGAATCAAAATAAATCAAAATACATTTTTCTCACAACAGAGAAAACACCTGTGAGCTAAGCCCCCTCACCCACCCATCCCCACTTCATGTAATTGAAATGCTGATCTTCACAGTAATACAGAAACACCATCTGACCACGTGAAGAAGAGTGACTGATAAGCTATATATTTTGATGTTGCTGAAAAAAAACCAAGAAACAGTCTTACATAAATATTTTCTTAACATTTTGAATAACAGCTTCTTTTGTGTGTTGGTACAAGTCAAAGATACTTGACCTTTACCCTCTATGTTTGGGTCATGTAAAAAAATTACTCAATGGTAAAGCATTCAGTTCTGGCAACCTTGGCTTGGTATTTTAATTCATTCTGTGACTGCTAAGAACCAAAAAAAAGATGACCAAAAATTACATTTTCAAGAATGAGAAAAATTCATAATTCTAGTATATTGTTTTTATGTGGTAGAAAGGAATGCTTATTGAAAATGGTGAGAAACTTTCTAGAATTCATAAAATATACCTAGAATAACACACACATAAATATGCAAAAAAGCATAATATGCATAATAAGTCTTCTTCCAAAGAATCAAGATCAATATTATGACCAGAGTAAACATTATCTGTATTTTAGAGATGACAGGAAACCAAATTAGTACATAAGAGAGAAGTTAAGAGCTCACTTAACTGGCCCCACATGGCTGACTTCCTCTACTCAAAAACTTTAAAATCTACATTTCCCACCCTACTTGCTTCTCAGCCTGAACACCCACAAGTATCCAAAATAACTCCATGCTTCAAATACACTGTATTCCCTGAATTTCTGTGCAAATACATTGCCTTTCATTACTGCTGATTATGTCTTTTCCTTAAGGTGACTTCCATTCTTAGCATGTCCCAAACTTTGCCCATAGACCTTCTTTGCATCCTCTGAAGTTCAGCCTAAATGTCACCTACTCAATAACAACTTTCCAGATTAGACTAGGTGATGCTTCTCTATTTTATATTCCTACCACACATTGTTCAAACCATTCATAGAAAACCTATTTAAAGTCTTGCATTGCAGATAGTCATGTGTTATTTGTCTACTCTGCAGTGAGCCTCATAAAGGCATTGCATTGTGAATCTTCAACCCCTTTCCAGTTCCTACCAGAGGATTTCTGCTCAATCAGTGACTCAGCTGAGGTGGTGTTAGGGGATGTGGATTTATCAGTTGTTGAAAAACTGGAGCCCTCTTTCCAATCTAATATCTTTGAAGAACTGCCTTAAAAATTTGCTTTAGAGTAGTCATCATTAATATTAATTTAACTCAGAGAGAGAAAAATCTATTTTCTATCTTGTTATAAATGTTTTGGCTCTTGTTATAAATGTTTTGGCTCCATTAATATCTATGTCATTATATATACATTTGTATATGTGGCTTGAGTATAGTTCTAAATATAGAACAAATTATTATCACTACCTTTCAGCATTACTAGTATTCAACGAACACAAGAACAAAAAGAATAGGTATGCATATCAGATTTTTTACAAATCAATTTAATTTCTTTTAATGGAGGCCGATAGTAACAGGGGAAAAAACCAGATTCCCTTCCACTACTCCATTGCAATATACACACAACAGGCAGTTAAAAGTTGACTAATATGGTGATTTTTAAAAAGATGTCCATGAATTCTTTGATGCTTTTCCCCTCAAGAAGTGGAGTGTAATTCTCTTCCCATTGAGTTTGGGCTAGACTTACTGACTTAATTCTAACAAATAAAATACGGAAGAAATGATGGGATACTTCTTTCAAGATCATGTTATCAAACTATTGTGGCTTTCATCTTTGTCTCTCTCTTTCTCCTGGATCACTCTCTCTGTAAGCAGGCTTCACAGAGAGACCACATGGTGAGGAGCTGAAGCCTCCAGCCACCAGCCATGTGAGGAAGCTTGGTATCAGATCCTGTAACCCCTTCAGATTACTGCAGGCCCAACTTACAACTTAACTGCAAACTCAAAAACTCTGAGCCAGAATCACCCAATGAAACCACTCTTGGATTTCTGATTTTCAGAAACTGCATGAAATAGTAAATGTTTATTGTTTGAAACTGCTAAGTTTTGAGAGAATTTGTTATACAGCAGGAAATAATTAACACAACTAACAAGCCCTAAAAATATTTTCTCTTTTCTGTCCACTCAACCTTCATTTCCCTCAGCCTTTCAAGAAATTAATTAGAAACCATGATATCTTCAAACAAAGAAACTCTAGGAAGAAGCCATTCACAAGGCATCAGTTTGAGATTGCTGCACATTCCCTCTTCCTACAGTGACAGAGAGATCATCTTGGTAGATAGTAGAGTGTTGTGGTTTCAAGTGTGGGGTTTGTCATCAGATGATGTAGGTTCAGTTCCTGGTTCTGCCACATCTTTGCTGTGTGACTGAGTTTCCTCATACACTTGCAGGAAAAACAAGAGACCCTATCTCAAAGTGTTCCTGTGAGGATTAAATAAGATTCTAAAAATAAAATGTTTAGCATAGTACTTGGCAAGAAAGAATGACTCAAAAGTAGGTTATTTTGTTATTATTACTTTGGTTCAAATAGAAAATCTACGAGGTTGCCTGGCTGGATGTTCAATCTCATGGAGTGACAACAGGCAACCAGTCTCTTGACACCCATGGGTACAACTAATGAAAACACCTCCTTCTCATCCTGTTGGAAGTCAGGTCACCTGAAGGGCAACTGGTAGTACTGAGAAGTGGTTATAATCCCAAAGAGAAATCCAGACTGAAGCTGGTACAAGTACAAAGAAGTTCTAGGAGTTCATGTCACGTTTGAATCCCGCCAGGGATCCCAGAGCACTCAATAACCTTGAAGGACTGTTAGACCACAGCTAATGCACAACTGTCTGGCTACTGAATAAGTGATTCCAAAGGCGACACCATCATGCTCCCACATGCTATCTTGTCCTGCCCACACAGGAAGCACCTGTAATAGATTTTCACACACATTCATTTTCTTCTTGAATATGCTATTAAAATAAGGACTTTGGCAAACTAATTCTCAAGTAATATTTAGTACTGCTTGTTTACAATGGCAAACAAGGAAAGAAAAGAACTTCAACCTGATAATAATTGATGCTTTTAGGACCTAAGAAATACAACTCAGACCAATTTTTAATCTCTTCCTCTGTACTTCTCCACTCCAGGCAAAAAAAAAATGAGTCATATCAAATTTGATTCTCATGACAGAAGTAATCATATGCTGTGCTGTGTAGCCCCCCACAAATGTTCACATTAACATTTCTTTCTGTTAACTACCTTTTAACATTTCAAAGATCAGTTCATCAGAAATAGGACTTAAAAAAAAAAAAAAAACTCCATTAAGGCAACTCTAGTTCAGAACTATATTCTTAGGCAAAATAAACCAGCTTTGTGTTTAAATAAAATGGTGTACTTTGTACCTATCACTTCATTAGGCAGAAAATTAGCTCCCAATTCAATTAAGAACTTAAGTGCTCCAGCCAGCAATTTAAGGAAAATTAAAAAAAGATTCCCACAAAGGAAACAAACAGCTTTTCCAAATCATAGAGATATGACACAAAATAAAAGTAATTTCTTCTCATCTTATTTCTGCTTGGGGTATGGGGGTGGAAAGATTGATGAGATTGACTGAAAATAGAAACCGAACGTGGGAAACAGTGATTATAGATTAGAGAGACCACTGTGGCTTTGAGGTCCACCAGAGGTCCACCTGCGGCTCTAAGTGTCATAGCTCCAGGAATCTCTTGAGGTTTTATTGTTTTATTTTTTTAAAGTCCTCTCAACTCAAGATTATTTGCAAGATTGTTTTTGGTATTTATATTCTCATTCAAGAAACTGTAAATAAAAGTGCCATGTGGCAAACCACAGTCAGCATTCTCCAACCCTGTCCATTGATAATCCACAATTCTTTGGGACTAGAAGGAGAGCCTCAGGTAGAGCCAGCCCCAAGTCTGCCTCCCTTTAATCCTTAAAAGGTAAGGAAAAACCCTTATCCACAGGCTCTTCTATCCTTGTCTTTCCCTATTAAAATCTCACCCATTCTTTCAGGTTCAGTTTAGGTCTCATCTCTTTCCTGAAGTTTAATCTGGCTACTCATTAACACTAATCTTTCCACATTTTGAACATGGTTTGGTAATTCATTAAATACATGAGTTTGTTCATCGTTTTACTGTTTCTGTGTCTTTCATGTGATAAAAACATGCAAAGAATCTATTTGAAATGCTTGTATGAGCAGTATTTTGTGACTTAACCTTTCAAAAATTTTATTTGGTGTTGTGGCAAAATGATCTTGTTCCTCTGTGATAGATTCTACAATGCAGAGTCACAATTCTTTATTGCCTTGTGGCATTGAAGTAGTTAAAACCTAATGTCATAACAGGCATAAAAAAATAGCTTCAAAGTTCAGATCAGGAAAATGAGAGGAGGTGAGTCAGGAAGTGAAAGACCATGTACAGACTGGCTTTTCTGGAAGACAGATGAGATGGGTTGGTTCTTATTGTAAGTAGCAATCGATCTAAATGTTCAAGTCAGTAATATCAGTCAAGGAAGGTAAATGGCATGTCAGCGATAAGAGCACCAACTAAGGGTAACTAACCTAGTTACAATATATATATAAACACAAATCATTTTCCAATAAACCACCAATGTTGTTTAGGACTATGGAGAGGGAGACTCCCTAAAAGCAACAAAAATATAAAATATCTAGGAATTGATTTAACAAGAAATGTTTTGAACCTATATGAAATATCCAAAAAGAGTTTCATGAGGCATAAAACTTGAATAAATGGAGAAATAAGAACACACCTGCTTCAGAAGGCATAATATTTTCACAATGACAGTTCTTTGAAAATCAGTTTATAAATTTAATGCAAATCCAGTAAAAATTCCAATGGAATTTTTCCTTGGAATTGGAAAATAATTTTAAAATTTACCAAGAAATAGCAAAACAGAAAAAAAATTTCTTTGGAAAAGAGCACTCAGGGTAGACTTTCACTTTCATAGTTCCAAATACACTAAGTAATCAAGAATTAAAACATTTGTTGACACTAGAAGAGACAGCTTTATCAGTGGAACAAGATAGTGGGCCTGAAACATAACTGAATATTTTATAAGTATGTAGTCAATGGTAAATGTGGCATTTTCAGTAAGTAGGTAAATAATTGCTCAAGAAATGGTGCTGTAATAGTTGACTATTTGAAAAAAATCTCAAGTTGGATTATCTTTTGGATGCTTTTGAGTCCTTTATAAATTCATCCAGAGAGAAGAAGTTCATTGATATTTTTGCTTCTTGCTCTGAAGAATATTAGATTTTCTTTTGGATATATTTTACTCTTCTCGTAACTAAAATTCTAAACATCCCTTGTTTGATATGGCTTATAAACACCCCAATTTTCTAATTAAAGGTCCATCTATTTTTTTGATGATGACAAACTACATATTTTAAAATGTATGAATTTCCTTGCCTAGAATTTTGCTTATTTTCCATTTATCATTTGATTTATTTATGTCTCCTGGTTTCTTTCTCCTGGTCTTCACATATTATACTGAGCTCTGAACACCTATTTATTCATTTGCATTGTTTCCTTTTGCCTAAAACAAAAGCAACAATAGCCTACCAAGGAAGCTGGAAATCTCTATACCATTCCTAATTCACAGTTGAATTCTGCAGCATTCAATCAGTTCAAAGACCAAAGTATCCAACAACAGAAGTTTGTGTATGTCATGATACCACCTGGAATTGCACACTCATCATATGCTCTATATGGAATGACATAAACTTTAAATTAAAAATTTCAAATGAGAATCACTTGGTTTAAATCTCATTAACTTCAGGATACAAGTAATTTAACATTTTGTGACTTGGTTTCATCATTTTTGAAATGGGGTGCTACTGTCTGCCTAACTTTCCTCACTGGGATGTGACAAAGAAGAAATGGAATAATATGTATTAAAGGATGTTGACAACTCTAAGACACTATACAAATGTTAGTTGGCATTTATTGTTGTTTTCACCTCTTATTGTTCATGCCCACCCAAGTCCTAGGCTTGTAGGGAGGGGATTCAGTGGGCTTTGTCAAGGAACTTGGCTCAGGGAAATCAGATCAGCCACCAGCAGTTTTGCAGTGCTGAGGGAATGGCTAGAAAGAAGCTTCATGATGCTGTTGTCAGGTGGGTGCCAGTCCAAGTCCTGAACCTGCCCAGACTTCACCATGAGCTTTGGTCCCTTATCCACCCAGCCTATGCTTTGTTGATGCTCTTTGCCTGAACTTATCAACCACACCATAGTCTGAACCCTACAAGTACCTTAAAGTGGCCTCTTGGCCACCTTTCAAGTACACCAAAAGTCATGCTCACATGGACTAGAAGTATATCAGGTCTGTCATCTCAGTTCTGCCCGGTTAGGTGGAGAGTTCCTTTGGCCAGGATTCCTGACTGACCCCTACAAGGCCCTTCAGGAGAGCATGGGTCCCCTATGAGGGGGCCAGGTTCCTCAGGACTTGATGGGGGCAGATTTCCAGGGGACTAGAGTTCCCCTTTTTGCCAGACGCTGGGCAGAAGTCTGGCAAAAGTTGGGGGGAGGATTCTAAGGCTTGGACCTGACACAGGGCTTCCCTCTTACTGAACCAAATTCTCAATCTCCAGCCACTTCTGTTTTGTTCTCCAGGCCTCTCATCCCTAGCACCTCTCTCTCAAGCACACTCACATAAAAGGTCATTTCAAGGTACAAATAGGATGTCAGATAAGCTTTTTGGAACATGTTTGTATACTGTGGCTCTGAAGTCCAAAAATAACTTCCTCGTTTTATTTATAAAGAGCACTTAAGGGATTTTAAAAGAGATTTTATTTCTCTCTCCCCACCCCCTCATTGTTTGCACTTGCTGTTCGTCGTCTTTGTTTCTTTAGGAGACACCAGGAACCAAACCCAGGACCTCCGATGTGGGAGGGAGGCGCCTAATAGCATAAGCCACCTCCGTTCCCTGCTTTTGTTGTGTCTCTCGTTATATTTTCCCTGTTGTGTCTCTTGTTGCATCATCTTGTGTCAGCTTGCTGCACCTGCCCATCGTGCCAGCTCATTCTTTTCTTTAGGAGGCACCAGGAACCGAACCATGGACCATAGGGTAGGCAGGAGCCCAATTGCTTGAGCCACATCTGCTTCCCCACTTAAGGGATTTTAATTAAATTATCATGAAGGTGGAAGGTGCCAGCCTTCTATATGTCAGAGGGTATTTCACTGTTCTGCCCATA
Source organism: Cabassous unicinctus (assembly GCA_029593785.1). Taxonomy (NCBI): domain Eukaryota; kingdom Metazoa; phylum Chordata; class Mammalia; order Cingulata; family Chlamyphoridae; genus Cabassous; species Cabassous unicinctus. Next base: position 10,019 of record JAQZBX010030474.1, on the reverse strand, counting down.
TTGTTTCAGCTCCTAAATTTTGCCTGAAACAAGGGGAATTTTTAATGACAAATTCTGCATAAAATTGTAATAATTAATTGTGCTTTCCTCAGATAGCAACTGTGAGACCTATTATGTTTTCTTCTTCTTTATGGCAAAACTTCTCATAAACAAAAAGTTTGTGGATCTTTAGCTAAGAAAAGGAATATGGAGCCAATGGGATACACAGATGTATGGTACAGGGAACTAAGAATAGAGGAGAAATGGAAAAGTTGAGATGGAGTAGCCTCCAGATGCCAGAGATAAAAGCAACATGAATCCCAAAGACAGATGTAAGGGCAAGGGACAGAGAAACCCAGTGGTACTAGGACTCAATTCTTTTTTTTCCCTATAACCATTGAAGATGCATTGTAGGATATGCTTCATTGAAAAATTACTTTTAGAAGAAAATTATAAATAAATATACAGTTTAATTTTGGGAATTTCCACAGGTATGCTCAGTGAGGTGACAATCACATTCTACTAAATATTTTGAGAACATGATTCTCGTCTTTGGCTTATCACAACCTCCTTTTAAGCCTCACCAATAAACAGGGAATCCCATTTATGCTCATATTAGGTAGAGCATTATCATATTTTGCTTTAGTATTCGAATTTTACATTTGCTCTAATATTGCAACCACATCACATCAATTCACATGACATACTGATGTGAATTAGCTTATCACCTCCTAAATGGGCAAACCTAACATTTGGGAGAAAATTCTGAAGTCAAATGGAAGGATGAGATCTTAGATACCTTCAGGATTTTCTACTGATGATTTTGAATCTCACTCATGGTGTTTTGTTCCAGAAAAATAACAACAACAAAAAAAAAACCATCCACGCAGCACTTGAGGATTTGTCAGAGGGTTGGAGTTAGTGGTAAGGAGGAGGAAGGGAAAATAATCTACTCTGTATCTGTCCTGAGTTACCTCCTGGGGTTTAAGCTAAGCAGTTAAGACCCATTTTATCCCTTCTCTGACACAGCAAACAGATGTACTGCCAGTCAAGATAAGACCACAAACTGCTTGCATTTCATTTTTCATAAAAGCCTAGAAAAGTCAGCCCTTCCTACTGAGACAGGACTTTTTATCTGGGTAAAAATATATAGAGATTCTTAAAAAGAAATGCTGAACTCAGAAGGTTTCATTGTGCCAAACAGTATGGAGAAGATGTCAGTTTGACAGTGGCCTGAAAAATGTTGAAACTTCTGCATTTCACTCATCATTGAGCTATTTATTGTACAAAGGGACTTTTTCTAATTTTATTTTTGACAGTTTCTTTCTTTCCTCTCTCATCTTTTTTTAAAATCAAGGACAGATGTTTATCCTTGATTAGACAGTTTGATGATGTGGATCAAATGCATTTTTAATGGTTCTTGCCAAGGAAATGATTTTGTACCTAAGAGACCAAAATAACAGATTGACCTCAATTTAAATCTCAAAAAGATTCATTGTATTAATACAAGAAGAACATGATTTTAGTGAACACTTTTGAGAAAGTAAGGAAGATAAAATACTTCCTTTTCCTTCCAATTAAAGAAAATTTCAGAGCTTCTTAAATGGATTTAGGTGAAATTGTTCTTTCAGAAGCAGAGGTATTTAGCTTTTGGAGCTGTATAAATATTCACTTAATCAATGTATTAATTTAATCAACAAATATTTATTGAGTACATTTCAAATGTCAGGCCCTGGGCTATGTTCTGGATGTACAGTGGTGAACAAAACAGACATGGTCTTCCCTCCTCCTTATAGACAATAAACAAAAATATACATAGTTATTCCTAGTGATAATTGTGGCAAGGAACAAATGGGATGCCCAAGAGAGATGAGCTCCACAGGGTAGAGTGGTCAGAGAAGACCTTTCTGAAGACATAGTATATGAGATGAGACCTAAAGAATGAGAAGAGATGCCAGCCACATCAAGCAGAGTTTTAAAAAATTACCATTTCTGGAGAAAAGTCCCCAAGGAATAAGTTATTATGTAGTTTCCAAATATCCCCAAAGAGGTCAAGAGAAAATGTTTTCTCTCTCTGGAATTTGTTATTTGGATATTGGGCATCCTAGACATTCTATAATTTTCTTATAGTTTCTTTTTTGCTTTACATTTTGGGAGACTTTCCAAACTTTATTTTCCTAGATTCTGTTGCATGTTTATTTATGCCCTCATAGCTTTAATTTCCCAGAGCTCTTTCTTGTTCTCTGGTTGTCATAGTAGTCTTGTTTCATGGATGCAATAGTTTCTCTCATCTCTGAGATAAAGATAGTAGTTTGTAAGTTTTCATTTCCCTGTAGAGTCCCTTATTGCTCTTTCCCCCTCCCCCCCTTTTTCTTTTCTGTTTATGTTGATTTCTTCCTTTCCTGTAAGAAGTTGGTGACACTTGGCTGACTGCGCATATTTAAGGGTCGGTTACTAACAAGCTGATTACAGTGGTAGGTGAGGAAGGTGGGAGCTGGCTGGGCTCTATCACTGGAGAACGTGTAGGTCTCTTCTCTTGTAAAGGTCATATTTCTCAGAGAAGATTCTTAAGCTTGGTTGCCAAAGCTCTAAGAACTAAGTTAGGGAAAAAGCTGGAGGTCTTGTCATTTAATACGTAAACTTTGACTTAATCCCTCAAGTATGGCTGGTATCATCCCAGCACAGAGACTCTCTCTTTTACTCCTTATAGAGAACAAATCTCTTTTCTACCTAGGTTGCCAAAGAGGCATTTGCTCAGCTGGGTGGAGTACAGCAAGGGATCTGGGGATCTAACTGCTTCCTACACAGCTTTCCAGCACATCAACCTGTTTTAGTCCTCCCTTTAGCCCCTTTTCTAGTAGCAACTGGTGGACCAATTCCTGAGCCTTTCTACGAGCTAAGCTGGTAGCTTTTTGCTTTTCCCACTGCAGCCAAGAAGTCAAATGTCTCAGGTCTGTGTCAGCTACCACTTTTCCATTTGCTTTTCAGTTTCCAGAATTCATTGCTATAAACTCCTTCATTAAAACAAATCTCTTTGCAGTCTTTTTCATGAAGCTTCAGTAACAAGTGGACTTTAGTGGATGTAGAAACCTGATGTTTTTGACCAAAAATTCCACGTATGCTTTTACATATTTTTATTTATTGTCATGCACCTATGTGTACTTCCAACAGACAATTGGATTTCCCTCTCTTGACCTCTCTCACAGCAGTGAACACTACTGACCCTTCCCTTCTTATTGAAATAGTCTTTTCTTCAGCTGTGGACACTACATTCTCCTGACTTTCCTCCCATCTTTCTGCCCACCCCTTCTCAGAGTCTCTGAGAAGGATGTTGGCTCATCCTTGTTCAACCACCAAAGTTGACGTTCCTTAAGGCACAGTGTTAGTCCCTCTTTTCTTTACACTTTATGTTTCTCTTTAGCTGATCTCATTCATATCTTAAGCCTAATTCTGACAATCCACATATTTATGTGTCCAGTCTACACTGCAACTCTGAGATCTAGACCCATGTATCCAATGGCTTACCTGACTCTCCTCAGATGCCTCACAGAGAGCAACCTCACATCCTCAACCTGGTCCTCTTCCAGCATTTTGAGTCTGTAAAGTCACTACCAAAGTAGACATGCTAAAAACTAGGAATCATCCATGATATCGCCTTCTTTCATCCCCCATATCCAATCCTTCTCCAAGATCTGTTGATATGATCTCAAGCATATGGGAAATTCATTCACTTTTCTCTATATCTTCTGGCAACACCACCAAGCTGCCAACATCTCTCACCTGGATTAGTGAATTAGGCTCTTCAGTGATCTTCCTAATTCTATTACCTCCCCTCTCCCCAATATTACCCACCCCAATTCCAAGATAATTCTCATGGTATTTTTGAATGTATGATTTTTTTAAAACCTCTGCTTAAAACAATTACCTGTTTGTATTTAGGATATAGCTGTTCTGACAGCATCATGAAAGGTATGACGACTCCCTAACATGCTAACTTCATCTCATGTCATACCACTTTTTGGCCTGACTATCTTCATTTCCTTGAATGCCCCAAACACTTCCTGACACAGGGCCTTTGCATAAGCTGTTTCCTGGGTTTAATTCTTTTTTGCCTAGTTATTACTACTTTCTTCGACAAAGTGCTCAGGTGTCATCTCCTGCAGCATGAATCAGATAACCCATCTTGTGCTTCTGTTATGTACATTGTAATTGTTTATTTAAGCATTTGTCTCCCCACCAGACTATGAGCTGTTTGGAGTAAATTTATCTTTGTATCATTGGCACCAAGCATAGTATCTAGCACATAGCAAGTGCTTTGTAATTGTACTGTGAATGAAAAACATGGCTCAGTTAATAGCTAAAAATTAATGATCAGTGTTAAAAGGAACCTATACTTTTATGATAAACTAGGGAATAGGCATGATTTTCAAGAAAATGCATTTCAAAAAAGAGCTTTTATGGAAAATAACATCAACATTTCCTTACTTTCTTCGTTTTGCCCATTGCCTTCAGGATGGAAAGATTTAGGTCTTCAAGTGCTGCCAGTACATTCTCATATTCACCCAAGTGCTGAGAAAAATATTCTGAAAAGTGAACATATTGAAATAAGTAAGTTTTGAATTTTAGTAATCATAAAACAATATCACTGATGATTTACTCTATAATGATTAAAATAAATAAAAAGTCAGCTATAAATGAAAACTGGAAGGTTTTCAAGTGAGATTAAGGTACCAATACACTCTTTTCATTAACAAAGTAAAAATCTAGATGGTTACCATTATCCTTGAAGACATATTCTTTCCTACAAAAATAGGAAAAAGACGAATCTGAATCTACCGACAAAATTGTTTTCAATTAAAAAGAATGTTCTCAATTGCATGTTATTATGGATCTCACTAGCATAGTAATTTTAGAAACAATTAAGCTACATTTTATTGTTTCTCCTGGGAGACATTTCAGGAAGGTAAGCTCTCTTCAAGGCTAAGAATCACTGATGCTGAAAAAAACAAGAGGGAGTTCTCCTGTGACACCTCCTATGTAATGGTTCCTGTCACGATCTCATTTTTGTTCAACAATTTGGGAGAGCAAAAGGCATGTTTATCACATTTCTCAGTTGGTAGGAATAAATAATAATCAGTTATTATGGTTAAAGTTAAAAAGATGGAAATCAGATTGATCCCAAAGTAATAAGCTGAACTATAAGAGATAAAAAGCAAGACTTGTATTTACTTATATAAATCAACTATATATTTCTAAAATGGTCATCTAGCATGACAGAAATTCACATATTGAAAAGATCTAGTGCTTTCAGTTACTAGAAAAGCAATAGCTCTCACCATTCCTGTGATCTCACTATCTCTCTTTAATATACCATAAGTATTTGTGGAATTAAATTGAAATGGTAGATATCATCACATATTTGTAAATGTGATTACATATACCCACTGGAGATCATTGGGATAAATTTCAACATGTTTGGTAGAAACTGCCTTCATTAATTTATTTAATCCTCCAGCTGGAATTATTTATTGACATTGATATTAATAAGAAATGAAAAGTGCCACTAACTGATTTATTAGTTAATGTACAGACTTCTTCAGAGAAGAAAGAAAACACAGGTGAGCAATAAATTAATTCAAGATTATGGTTGTCAAAATAAAGTCTCTGTATATAAATGGATTAAAAACAAACATGCTTTTGACAAAAAGAAAAATGCAGTTCTGATTATGCTCTCCTTCAAAACAGTGTACAGTGCAAATCATATCATAAAAAGGTTTTATAGGAGTAGATTAGTTGGAACAGAAATAAGAAACCAGATGCTGTTTAAATACCTGCTTCAAAATAACATTTTATCACTTGGTTATGATGTTGACTTCTGGATAGTGTTGACAAAGATTCCTGGCCTTTTCCATGTAATTATAGGTAATAAGGACACTGTGACATGGCTATAGAATATTCATAAATTGGAAAAATAATAGAGTCCATACTAAGTTGAAACAAAAAGTATAAAGAAACATGCATAAAAGTTAATTAGCAGGTTTTTAATATACACAAAGCCTCAAGGAAGACTGTGATGGGGGTTTAATTGCAAGCATACAGAAATATGGAAAGGGAAAAAAAAACCAATTTGGTGCTATAAAATAAGGTTATGAAAGAATAAAGTAATAAGTAAAACCATCTTTTAAATAAATATTTTCATCCATAGCTAAGTAAGGGTCCCTGGGGAGACTCTAAGCTGTTTTTCTACTTTGAAGACAGAGACATACACATGAACATGCAGGCACATGCTTTATAAACACGAGAAAGTCAGTGTTTAGAGGCTTAGAGCTGAAACCCATCTAGTCTTCATCCATCCACCCATACACCCACCCATCCATCCATCCCTATACCCAAGTAGTTGGGGTGGGGGGCGATAATCACTCCTCATGCAATATATTAGATAGCAAAGAAATAACTGAGAAGAGAGAGAACTGCAACACTCAAGCATGGATAGAAGCTTGAGTTGGGAATCTAAGGGTATGATTATTCTGAGGTGGTACAGCTCAGTGTCCAACAAAGTGCTTTACAACTTAATCACCAAGGGACACACACCAGGTAGCCAGGACAAGTGGGCTCCAGAGAGAAAGTTAGATGAAAGAGTCATAGACATTTAACAAAGATAAAAGGAGACAATCCCCCACTATTGTCATGGTCAGTGTTCATTTACTCATTCCATTACCTAATACACATTTATTTAGTGCCACCTATGCCCTAGGTGCTATACTAGGAGCTTGGGATACAAAGGCTGAAAAGAAAGAGTCTCTATCTTCAAAGAGTCTACAATCTGATAGGAGAGAGAGACATTCTAACAACATTTGCAATAAACATGATCACTGACATGAAACAAGGTTCAAGAGCCCAGGCACAAGGTATAATTGAAGAACAGCACAAGGAATGCCCAAGTCTGCCTAGAGGAAGTCAGAGAGATTCATAAAGGAGAGGCCAACGAGGGCTGGATTAACAGATAAACAGGCCTTAACCTGATAGAAAGAGGGAGAACCACCCTTATACATGAAGGCATGGAAGCAAGCAATATTTTGTCATGTTTGAAGGAATATGGGTAGTTGAGTATTGCTATGACATAAGGACTGGACTAGGATACATCTGAGGATGGGAGCAGGAAAGGAAGCAGGATGCTAATTATCAGTAGTGAGAGAGGAAGCTAGCCTAAGTCAGGGTTTTTGATCATCTGCATCAGAATCCTCTAGGGCCTCACCACTCTGTGTGTGCTCTGTGGACAGGCAGCATCAGCATCACCTGGGAACTTGTTGCATCTCAGGCCCATCCCAGATCTAATGAATCAGAATCTGCGTTTTAATAGGAACCCCAGGTGATTTGTATGCACATGAAAGTTTGAGAAGCACTGTATTGTTAAAAATGAGGATTATTGAAAAGGTTCCAGATCTACTAAGTCAGATGCCAGGAGTCATCTTTATTTTTTTTTCTTCTAACTTTCCATTTTGAAATCTACTTTCTATACTCTCTGAAGTCCATTCAGCCTCTTCCTACCTAAGAATTAATGAGCTCACTACAACATCTATTCATGCCCAAGCTAAGCATATTTAAGAGAAAAGGTTTTCATTGTATTGAATCCAAAAATTTTCCCTATAACTTCCACATACTGGTCCTACTATTACCTAAGGAAAACTGTTTCTTCTTCAAATATGTTATCTGTCTCCAAGACAAATAGTCCCCAAACTTTCACATTTCCTCATACAAAATTTTTTCCAAGCTTATTCACCAGCTTGGACAAATCTTTCTGGATATGCTCTTGGTGTTTGCTAGTTTGGAGCCCAGAATTGAACAAATTACTCAGTATATGTTTACATTATGCACTCCCAAGGTAACCAAGAAAAAGCAGAGACCATTATGCTCTTGGAAACATAGACTTTGTAATTTTGTTAATGGCACCACCACTTTCCTCAAACCAGAAACATATCTATGTCTCCTTCCTTGCACTAAACCACTCACATTTAGTTGGCAATAGAACACTGCCAATTTTTGTTTCCTACTTTCTCGAAGATTTCTTTAAAAAATTTTTTTACAATCACTCCCCCTTTCCCCAGGGCCCCTGCTTCCCTGGAGTGGTCGTGTTTTACAGGCTTCCTAGGACACTTTGATACAGATAAAAAGTTGATAACCAGTACGGGCAACCAGAAGCTACGAAACAATTTTGAAAAGGAGACTGATGTCCTCAAGTTATTCTATAGAAAGACTGCCCTGGACACAGTGTAGAAGGTTTGGGGACTGCTGGTTACACCATGGGGAAAGACATAGGTAGCATCAATTGCCAGGAGAGATTTAATCACAGAGGTAAGGGCCCCGTGCTAAACTGTGGGGGTAAAAGGAGGAGGTCACACCAAAACTGTGAAGTGAAGGGAGCGGGGAGCTAGCATTTCAGCAGTATGTCTGCAAACCCCAATATATGGGAAGCAGGGAAGGAAGGTCAGTGACGGCCTTGGAAGTGGCTGAACTGGGACTCAGGCTTTATTCCTGTTATTGTGACACATTTCTCATTTGAATTGCAATGTTGGTGTGGAGCGGGCAAATGCTTTGGAGAGAGACAAAGATTCATATCAAATATTGCTTCCTTAAAATCCTTATTCTTTGGTAACTAGAGTAAGTTCCTGGTGAAAAGACTAATTTTCATAGAAATCTGCAGGTAAATTCCATGGACATGAGCAAAATAGAGTTGTATAGTGAACATGAAAATGTGTGAGAACCAATCCTCAGTTTAAAAGAAGGCTCTTTTTAAAAATTAAAAGAGGCTGGGCAATTGGATATAATGAAAGAATAGAAGACAATTTTATTAACAGATGCATTAAATAAAGTCTGTTTAAGAAAGTAAATAATCTCTTCATGGATGATCAGTGAAACATGTCTCTGATAAAATGTTAACCAGAGGTCAGTTTCTCCCTTCCCTACTGTGGCAGTTTGAGATTATTTTATGAATCCCCAAAAGAGAAAGCTTCTGTTTGCAAACTAATCTATTCCTCTGGGTGTGACAGCCTTTGACTGTATTAAATTCAATTGAGGGGACTTTGATTAGATTACCTGTGAAGATTGCTGTTAGGGCTTTTTGATTCCACTAAGTAAGGCGTGATTCAGGTTGAGTTCCCGCCCCCTTGCTGGGTCTGATATAAACCGACACTCATGCAGACAGACACAGGAAGAGAGAGCTCTGTTATTTTTGATCCTGCCATGTAACAGAAAGGAGAAGCTCAAACATCTGAGGCCCTGGGGAGAGATGAGCCATTCGCCTTATAGCTTACAGCTGAAATCAGGGAAAGAACAGAGCAGCTGAGACTGATATACACATCCTGGAAAGAAATAAGCCCTATTCCAGGAGAGAGAGGGCTATAGGATTACTTAAGCATGAAGCCTCAAGAGACTGGGCTCGCAAAGTTCAAGAGGAAAAGGAAGCACGGAGAGGAAGGAGACCAGCTAGAGAGGCTGCCATCTTGCTTCAACACATAGCAGCTGACTTTGGTGAGAAAGTACCTCTTACGGTGCTGTGAGATGGACTTTCCATTGCCTTGGGATAGTAAACTTTTACCCCAAATAAATACCCTGTATAAAAGCCAACAGATTTCTGGGACTTTGCATCAGCACCCCTTTGGCTAACTAATACACCTACTGTACCTAATTTGTGGTATCACATCACCAAATTACAGGGTTTTTTTCTTTTCTATTCTGTTCTTCAATCCTCCGTGTTATTGAGTTTTCAGGTCTGCACTAAGAATTCCAAGTCAGAACCAGAGGATGGACTAGAGTGGACTTACTGGTATTCTACTATAGACGTATTGTGATTCTAGCATTGGAAGAAATTACAACATTGATGTGGAGGCAGTGGCCACTGGAGGCTCTGGGGGCAGGGAGAGGGAAAAACAGGTGTAATACCTGGGCTTTTTCGGGACTTGGGAATTGCCCTGAATGACGTTGCAATGACAGATATAGGCCATTTTATATCTTCCCATAACCTGCAGAATTGTGTGGGAGAG
>JAQZBX010030473.1:0-26790 GCA_029593785.1 Cabassous unicinctus | reverse complement strand
TCTGAGGTCTTAATATTAGTATGCAAACTTTCACTTAATATACCATTATTTTCAATATTCTTCCCCTGCTCTCTGATCCCCACCTACCATTATCTTTTTTATCTTTTCCAGAGAATAAAACTTCAGTCTTTTACTAGGGTGGGGGTGGGATGGAGTCAGGTGGGGTGGAGTTGGGTGGGGTGGGTTGGCCTGCAGTGTGGGAGGAGATCCAGGGATCCAATTGCTCCTTGAATAGACTTTCAATCAATACTCTTGGGTTTTTTTATTCCTGCCTTCTCCCTCACCTCAAGGTGTACTTGGTCTTGCCCATTTCTGAGACTTTTATTCTGTTAAATAACTTGGCTTGCATTCCAGCATCTCCCAGTGAAGTTTAGAGTTTAACTTTCTTGATCTCCTAAGTCAGTTACCACTTGCCATTTGCTTTCCAGCTTCCAATATTTTGTTGCCATTTTGTCCTTTCCTGTTCTGTGTCCCTGGAAGGTTTATGCCCTCAAAAATCTCCCTGTGACTGTCATTTCAATGGCATTTGAAGAGGAAGCAGAGGCCAGATCCATCCTACAGCCAACCAACCTGTAACTGACAGTGTTTCCTCATTTTCTAGCATATTGTTGAGCATATGCTAAGTGCACAATAAATATTTTTTGATCAAATATAGGATTAATTAACATCATTGTCTTACCCATCTTTGTTAAGGAAACAGTGAGAAGCCCTTTAAATTGAAATCCTCTTGGTTATATTTGCCACATCTCAGCGTGCAGTTCACAAGCTCACCTGAATTATATATTAGGCAATGTTGTATAGTGAAAAAAGTTGGAACCTAGGTATAGGAAGCACCACTGACATTGGAAAAGCCACTTCTACTCTGGAGACTTTGTACTCTCTTTTGTAAAATGTAAATAATAATAATGCCTTCTTCAAATGCCTTGCTTAGTGCCTAAAGCTTGAGAAACTTTTGTCTTTGAGGTGTGTAAGGGCTCAACATCAAAGAAACAATTCTTAGAAAATCAGTGTTTTATTGGGTTTAAAATTAGCCTTCACACTTGAATTGCAAACTGGTCCCTAATTAATGCCCTACAGTGCAAAATTTGTGTTTAACCTGACTTGATGCATAGACAGACTTTTTAGATAACAGAAGAAATTAACATTAATCAGCGAGTTTCACTGTGTGCCAGCACCCCTCCCTGGTCAGGGTGGTTGATTCGGAATTTTGGATGTTATTCACAAATATTTACAGTGTGCCCATCAGTGCAGACCCTGTACTCAGCGACCCACTCTCACACCTATGCCTCATCCCTGCCCCGCTCCTGCCCTGGCTCAACCTCAGAACTGATTTGTTGCAAAGTGCTCAGTAGAGGAGCCCAGATGCTAAAGGATCTCTTTCAGCCTCCAGAGAAGAAATCCAGGCAGCACCCTGGACAACCAGCTCCATGTCTCCTAGGTCCACCCCCAGCTTCCCCCACTTTAACCCCTTTACTTCTGAGACCCGAAAGCACATGCAGAGACCTCCAGAGGCGGAAGAACCTGCCTGGGCCGCAGCGTGTCTCAGGTGGGGGCGGGGCCTGAAGGGATGGTGCCCAAAGTTTCCACTCTAGGCCCCCAGCACGGTCCGGGTCACCTCCAGGAGCTGTGAGCTGGAGGCGCTGACTCCTCCCCCCTACCTCGCCTGCTCCCACCTCCCTCCCTTCGGCTGCCGAGGTGGGCGCCTAGCCTGAGCCGACCAAGCCACAGCTTTAGCTGGGCGGTGGGCGCAGAGAACACGGCAGCTGGGGGTGGCTGTGGGCAGTCAGTCAGGAGGCGGATTTGATTCCGGGATTTGAGTCCGGAGACAGCAAGCAGAGCAGGGAGGATCCGGGCAACTTGGAGGCTGAGGGTTGGAGAATCTCCATTTTCTTGGGAGCCGGCAGCCCTTCCCAGCCCACCACAGAGCCGGTGAGCCAGTGCCCTTGGCTGGCCTGACTGCGCTGTGACCATGACAACCTGCGCTGGATCCTGGCCTGTCTCAAGGTCACCCAAGAGGTAGGTGCGGGGGTGGGTCCCCAGGTGCTGTGCGGGAGGAATGCTGGGCACCTTCCCTTCCTGTTCTGAATTCTGCTGGCCTTGGAAGAGTGCCCGCCACCCAGGACCAGACCCAATCTCCCATGCCCCTTCTTTCTCTCAGGATCCCCAGGTCGCCCTCTCACCTACATGGACCCCACCCTGGCTGTAGCCTGCCAGCCCCCTTCTCAGAGCCTCAGGTGTGCACTTCCTACCTGAACACCTATCCCTTTTACTGCCTTTCCAACCCCATCTTCAGTAATTGAAGGTTTGTTTCATTTTGGGGCTTGGTGTTTCCTGGGGCCTGGCACCAGTCTCATGCTGTCCCCAGGTAACTAAGGGTCTTAGCAACGTGTGGCCTGATTTTGGGTGCACACAACCCCATGGTCCTTATCTGTCTCTGCATCCACCACTGTGAATGGGGTCTTTTTTGCTACCTGGCACCTAGGAAAGTTGGGGCATGGTAGACAGCCAGCAAATATTTGTGATATGGAGGAACATGGTCTATATGCAGTGGAAGAGTCCAATCTTCCCTCAAAGTCTCCAGTTTATACAGTAGAGTTGTGATTCCTCTTAATTAGCCTAAAGACAGAACAGGCAACCTTGAACCTGCTGTCCCAGCACAGTGGCTGGCACTACCCAATTGGTACCCAGAGTTTAAAAAGCCTGAGAGGGCAGCCAGTGTTGGAGATAACAGAAACAGAGAACTTTCTTTTGGACTTGTCTATAGTAGAGCCATTTGTCGGGGCCTGTCAGTTCTGCCCCTGTCTTGTTGATTTGTAATATAGCTCTCTGGGCAGTTGCTTTGTTCAGTTGTGGACAGGACATTCTCAAGCTCTGATGCCTGTCAACAAAAGTTCTCAGCCAGAGAAGCCAAGGGGACTAAGCTACAGTGTATGTGCTTTTTGTTTCTTTCAAGCATTGGTCAACTTGTGCTTACTTGAGTGCAGAGATGAACATTCCTTGGGAATAATATAATGAGCCCACCCTTTAAACAAAGATCTCATTTTGTAACTTGCAGAATCATAGACTTTTATCTACCTCCTAAGTGAAAGGCTTGTTCTGATAATGACTGGAGAGTAGTTTTGAAGGGCTCTAAGGAAAGACAAATGAAACAGGTTATCCCTCTGTAGAATTTTAAAACTGCCTTTTTGCAGTAAGCTGGAATGGTTTCAAAAATGTATTGGTTTGGTAGTTAGGTGTTGCTGTTAGCAAAAGGAATGGGGAGAGGGGCCCAGGTGGAATACAAGGCCTTCAGTAAACTTGCTTTGTTTAGGCTGTGGCCTTTTAAAAGTAAAAAGAACTTGGCAGTGACAAGTTGCACCAACTTGTCATGCAAAATATTGCAAGACAGTAGTTTGTATAAAATGTTATTAACTCATTGCTGGGAGTTTGTCACCTAAGGTCAGGGATTGAAGCCTGTGGTTTTTATTCTTGCCTTTTGGTAAGGTACTATTTTGTTGTAGAGCTTTACTTTTCATCTGGAAGAACTTTTGGGCCCAGTTCCTAAGATCCTTCCCAATTCTGCGAGTAGCCTAATCTCTAGAATTTTAAAAGTGAGAGGTTATGTGTGGGTGAGTGAAGAGAAGGGATCTGCTTGAAGGTTGTGGCAACAGGCAACAGTTTTCTGTGTCCTTGGCATTTTAACCTTGATAAAAATCAGGGACTTTAGGGGAAACCCCCCACACTGCTCCCCCAGAAACCTCCAAGAAATGGGATTCTAAATTTAAACTGGAAAAGAAAACAAGAAGTAAAATGGTTCTAAGGTGTTAGAAAGTTCAAACCCTATCAAGAAATATGAATATTTTTAATTGTAATCCTGTGAATTTTTTAAAGAAAATTTTGACATTTTAAAAATGTGGGCCTTTAAAAGAATTTTGCATATGTGATTTGTGGCCTATTACAACCTGTTGATCTTTGAGATCAAAATGTGTACCATATACCAGCAGCATCACCAAGTTCTGAGAGCTTGTTAGAAATGCCCCACCCCAGACCTTCTGAATCATATTAGGCATTTTAACAAGGCTCCCCAGGTGATTCACATGCACATTAAAGTTCGAGAAGTACAGTTTTGTATGTTTTTGTTCTAAAGATCTCACATGGATGCTAGCCATCAGATCTCAGAATGATTTAATAATCGACCTCAAGGCTAAGATTTTTCTGTAAAAGTAGACTTTACCTCCATCAAAGGATTAACAGGGGTTCTTAATCTTTTTTGTTCCATGGACCCCTTTGCAAGTCAGGTGAAAACCATGGACCCCTTACTAAGTCCACACTATACTGTGCATTCTTTAATAAATATATCACATCTGCACCAATATGTCCCCCCACAAGAATAATTTTTGAGATTTAAATTCAAGTTCATGGACCCCTTGTTAAAAACCTCTGGATTAAAAGGATGAGATAACATGTAAAAATAACACCTATGGGAAGCAGGTGTGGCTCAGTGGATAGAGCTCCCGTTTACCATATGGGAGGCCCCGGGTTTCCTTCCCAGGGCCTCCTTGTGAGGGCAGGCTGGCCTGCACGGCCCAGTGGGCTGATGCAGCAAGACCTCACAACAGGAAGCGGGTGTGGCTCAATCAATAGAGCCCCCGATTACCATGTGTGAGGCCCCGGGTTCACTTCCCGGGGCCTCCTTTTGAGGGCAGGCCAGCCCGTGCGGCATGGTGGGCTGATGCAGCGGGACCTCACAGCAAGGGGGAGATAAGCAGACACAGAGAAAACACACAGTGAATGGACAACAGCAAACACAAGCAGCAAGGGGGGGATAAATAAATAAAATAAACAAATCTGAAAAAAAAAAACACCTAGCTTCTTAAGTAATTGGTGTGTAGTAAATGTTAGCTATCCATATTGTTAATTAGTATTCTGTCTCTATAGTAATTTGATGAAAATGTCACCCCAAATCATTAATATATATTTAAATTAAGGATACTTTTGCTCCCTAATGATTTAATTATTAAGTTTAAATTTTAAATGGGATGTTATTTGATAGTAAAACTAATCTGACATATTATGAAAACAAATCACAGGAATTACATAAATTATATCTTTAGAAAGTGGAACCCATGCCTGTCTCTTAGTTGGAAGAATGGCTATTATGTTTATAATGCATTAAACAATAAGAATGCACTTTTTATGGAAATGAGTTAAACTACTGATTTAAATTAGCTTCTTCCTACTCGAGTGTGAATTCTGAGAGCTTTTTGTTTTTTAGCTCCCATATATCATTTTATGAAATAGTTCATGTAAGTCTTTGGTTTGAAAATCTAGGTCCTTATTGTTATTTTTATGAGCTTGGTTGAAAGCAGAGTTTTGCTTTCCAAGGAGGAGAATACTATCATAGATCTTATTATATAAGGAAATTGTGAGAAG
The DNA here is from genome assembly GCA_029593785.1 of Cabassous unicinctus. Lineage (NCBI taxonomy): Eukaryota > Metazoa > Chordata > Mammalia > Cingulata > Chlamyphoridae > Cabassous > Cabassous unicinctus. The sequence continues at coordinate 21,378 of JAQZBX010030473.1, read as the reverse complement.
ACACTGGATTGGACAAGACTTTCTGAACAACAACAACAATAATAGTAGCCATCCATTTAGTGTGTGCTTACTCTACTGTTGTCACTTTATGGATGAAGAAATTGAGGCACAGAATCTATAAGCCATTCAAGGTCACATGGCTAGTGGGTGGCAGAGCTGGGCTTTGGAACCCAGGCAGTCAGGTTTCTGTGTGCTCCTCAGTACCTCCTGAATGCATCATTTTGAGATGCTCCACATAGCAGTACAGGAGACCCTGAGCCAAAGGATGTTTCTGTGACCTTTGGGCTGACAGCCTTGTGCCTGTAGGGGTGAGGTTTCACAGGCTGAAGTGTCAGAATTACAAGATTTTCCAGTATTCTGGGGGTGTGTGGTGTTTCTAGGTGTGCAGCACCTCCACCTACAGGCCAGCCTGTTTCCAGGGAAGGTAAGGGGAGGCCTTCTCAAAAGTTCCAGGAGCATAACCAGCATTTCAGTTTGGAATGTGCCCTTCAGAGAGCTCTTGCTGTTTCAAATCCCTTCCTTGAATGCCTCCCATGACCTTCTGCCATTGTATTTTTTTAGAAATTTTTATAACATAAAGCCAGGTAGTAGGAGATGATTTTAGGATTCAGATGTTAGCTCTCCTCATCTTGAATCCTCTTAATCTCATGTCAGATTCCTCAATGGAAGAATATAGATAGTTATGACTGAGGTTTTTAAGGAATTGTAATGAATAAAGTGTTAATGTTTGGTAATGCTTTCTTTGATAACACAGAGATAAATTAGAATATTTTTATGTCATGGTTGGGTAATGATATATATTTTATTTGTTGGAAACCTGTTTGGTTTTTCATCTCCAGCCAGTCAACACAAAATCCCTGAGGAGATACTGCAGGCTAGAATTTTCTGGGGCTGGGTGAGGACATGCACTTTAGGGAGGTGAGGTAGGGGACTCCACAGCATTGGATTCTCAGAGCCATCATAAAAAGCCTTCTGGTAAGTCCCATGTGACTTTAGGAAGAAGCAAAGATCTGGGTGAGAGTGTTTTTGACATGTTAACAGAGTTTTCTGGAGTCAAAAGGTATAATGATGTTGGCTGGCTCCTCCTAGATACTCTGGAAACAATTACAAAAAAAGAGATCAGCTAAAGGTTTTAAGTTTGAAAGTTAAATGCCTCATGAATGGTGTAAAAGTCTCTATTTGTGCTCTGAAAGAAAATCTAGTCTCCTGTAGCCACAGACTTGAGATATCTGAGAACCAAACTCAGACTCTCATTGTATGAGTAGCAGAGTTACAAAGGAAGCTAAAATCTCAACTAATTTCAGCAGTTAAAGTGAAGGCATTGATTGGAGAGGAGTGGAACCCAGAGGTTTGGGATGGAGACATATGGTATGGTGATAATATAAGTGGGGGACATTGGAACCCTAAATTCTGCTAAGACTTTACCAAATAAACCTGAGATGGCCTGCCCTGTGGAGACCACACCATGTCAACCTTTCAACCTTGTATCACCCAGTCTCCAGCCTGCCCCAGGGAGTCCAGACCACCTTCCAGCCCTGAGGTTGGTACCAGCCAAACTGAAGCCTGCACTGCCCAGCCTCTGGCCTGCTCCAAGGATTCTCGACATCATTCCAGCCCTGAGTCAGGTACTAGCCAAACTCCAGCATGCACTGCCCAGCCTCCAGTCTGCCCTGAAGAATCTGCCTTCCAACCCCTGCCTGAATAGATTAATTTTGTCTCACCAAAAGAAAATGCAAAGGAGTGCCCTGAGGTCAGTAGCTTGCAGGACATTTCAAATCCTTCTCCTTACCCACCCCCACCACCCCTCTTGAAATCAAGACCTATTACTAGACTAAAATCACAACAAGTTCCTAATGGTGAGATACAAAGTGTGACCCATGAGGACATACAATATACTCTGAAAGAACTGCATGAGTTTTCCAACTTATATAGATAGAAATCAGGGGGATATGTGTGAGAATGGATACTAATGGTTTGGGATAATGGTGGAAGGAATATAAAGTTAGATTAGCTGATTTTATTGATATGGGCCCACTAAGCAGAAATTCTGGATTCAACACTGTAGCTTGAGGGGTTAGAACAAACTCTAACAGTTTGTTTGGGTGGCTGACTGAAACATGGACAAAAAGATGGCCTAGCATGTCTGAGGTTGAGAAACCAGATTTGCCCTGGTATACAATAGAAGAGGTAATTCAAAGGCTTAGAGTGATTGGAATGCTAGAATGGATTTACCTTTTAAGACCTGCCCACCCACACCAGGAATGTCCAGAGGACACAACTTTAACCAGGACTGTGAGGAATAAATTCGTAAGACTAACACCAACTTCCCTGAAGAGTTCTGTAGTTGCTCTTCTCTGTAGTCCAGATATTACCGGGGAGGAGCACCACCTACTCAGAGTCATTCCACCTCACTGTTGCTGAGTAAGGGTGGAGGTTCAGCTCCCCGATGCACCCTGCTGATGCCACCCTTCAAAAGCAAAGCACCAATTTTCACCACCTCACTCTGACTTGTTCCTGCAACTGCAATGGACATTCAGCTGCCTGTTCAGCCACACTAAAACCTGGGCAGTTTTTCCTTTGGAGCTTCTGTGGTGGGTGGGTGGGTATTACCAAAAAATATTTTGGGGCCTTTTCCTGGTCCTTTGGCTAGAGGGGAAATCTCTTTTTCTGCAGTAGTTGGTTCTGGGTTGTGGGCTTCTCTAGCATTCTATTTGGGATATATGGAAGGCATAAGGAAGTAGCTACCACATTTTTCTTCAAGTCCAGAGGTCCTTAGCCAACTCACTTTTTTCTTTCCACACTTCAGAGTCTTCCTATGTTTAGTGTATTATGTCCACATCTTTTTTGCTGTAAGTGAGGACTAGTGAGGAATGTGGCTACTCCATCTTGATTGGAGCCATAAGTCTGATAGTTGGATTTATCAGAAAAACTGTCTCTTTTGAGAAAAGAATGTGATGTCTGGATGCCTGAGCAACAGGCACAAAAGAGAAGACATGTTCACTACATCTGTAGTCCTTGTTCCAGGTTACTCTCAAATAGAAATCACTTTGTCACTTTCACTCAGGTTGCAACCATATTTTCAGGGTCCAACATTACCAGATGTTGTGGGGGGTCTTAATTTCTAGACTTGGCTGCTACCTGTGGGATTTCCATTCAGCAATTGTCCTTGTCCTCTCAAGATTCAGAAAGGTCAGGAGGGATAACACTGGATGTAGGGAGGGAGGCTGCACCCAGCCTAAGCTTTTTCTCATTACTTTTGAGGGATGTTTATTTGACCTCCCAGGAATGTCATTAGCTCCTGGTAGGAGTTTGTGTATCAGTGTCTCCAAGATTCTCTGCCCTTGGTGCTCACTTTTTGAGCTAGAGATGCTTCTAGCTATAGATATCTTGCTTTTCCAGGGCTCAGAAATACCTCTTAAGGTTTTTTTTTTGTTGCTTACTACAGATCTTTGCTCCTTTTGTCAATTATTCTCCAAGTCAGATATTCTAGAGGCTGCTTCAGGATTAATCCCACCTAATTCTATACAGAGTTACCTACCAGACCCTTTATACCTGCTGAGTCCTGATTAGAGGTTAAACATATTTTTGTTATTTTTCAAAAGTCAAATTTACAGCTAATTTTGATCTCAAAGTGAAAGCATAATGTAGTGATTAGATCGATGGAAGTCAGAAATGCTGTGTTTTAATTCCAGCTCTGATTTTTACCTCTGTTAGTCTCAGAGTGTTCATCTGAAAAGAAATACAGTACCTAACTGAGCTGTTGAGAAGACTTATATGTGTGTTTACATAATGTATAGAATAGAGCATATTATGAAGTAAGTGAGGCTTCTGAGTTAGCTTTTATTATGCTTTATTCATTTGAATGAAAAAGCATATTACATGAGTTTATTCACTTGTCAAATTCAGAAATTATTAAGAGTATTTTTGTCTGGAAAAAAGAAAGCAATGGCTTTCAAAGAGACAGAGAGTAGTTGCTTGGCACATGGTTTCAGAGAAAATCTTGTCAGACTGAGCATTGAGTGAAGGAGCCAAAAGACATTGCTAGGCCAGGAAAGGGTGAAGCCCACACCTCTGCCTTCCAGGCACAACCTGTCCACCAGCACCAGTCAACCATGCAATACCCTCTTCTGGAGAAGAGCAGCATTAGCCAGACCTTAATGCAGAAGGACAGAGAAAGTCAAAGTGTATAAGAGTCAGGATCCTCCAAGATTTCTGCTTCACCCACATAGTCCCAGGTCCATCCCCACCTGCACCAGCAACTCCCTGATGTCCTTGGTGTAGCCCAGGAAGGCCTCAGGGCTGTGCCTGAAGTAGAGTCACTGGGAAGGACCCCAGCCCAGCACAGTCTCCAAGCTTGGCCCTGTGGCTTCACCATCTGCATGTATCAGGATGGAAACCCTGTTGGAACCAATTCCCTCCAAGCTGTCTCTGAGGAAATCTCCATCCACATGGAGCAACATCAAGTGATGAGCAAGCAGCAGAATTTTCCCTGTGTGGTGTTCCTCTGTGCAACATCCAAGGCCAGCAAGTGACCATGAAGCATTTCATTAAATTTATCTGCAGTAAAGCATGCTTAGTGTGTGCCAGCAGGAAGCAAGACAAATGGGAGAGGAAATACCAAGGAGAGATGTTTAGGAGCTCTAGGAGGCCCAGCTGCAATCATGGAACTTGGAGGATGAAAATCATGAGCTCACTGGTGTCCCAAGAGAGTATGTGGGAGATCTGTGATGTGCTTGATGTACTTGGCTATGAGTGGGTCCTGACCAAGTGACACAGGCTGTTGTGCATGTGGCTTGCTGGGGTCTCCACAGGGTACAAGTAGAAAGGATATCTGGGACCTCCACGACCTTTAAAACTGTTGCTACCAAATTAAGATAGGAGATTCAGCTTTAAAGTGCTCCTAGGAGCTGGCTGGGAGACTACAGGAGGGTCCCTCAGACCCTCACAGCTAGGTGGCAACACTGCACACTACCTGGTTGGAACTCCAGAGAATGGACTGGTCTGTTTCCCCTGGGACCCTGCTCCTTTGCCCTGCCCTTCTCCAAGCCACAATGGCCATTACTTTGACTCCCTCACACCTCCTGGAAGCCTGTTAAATCAGAAGCTCCTTTCTGATTTTGGTGATAATAGTTTTGCAGGAAATGCAGGTGCTGGGATCCTCCTCAGTGGAAACCCACTGAGAACCTCTTATGACATCTGCATATCTACACCCTTCCCTGAACAATATCCTCCAACCTGGCATGACACATGTCACAGTAGCATGTATGTGTTGCTCAGGTCCCACTCATGGCTGTTGAATTCAGCCCCAGCTGATCTCCCATATCATCTCTTTGAGCTCCATGGAGCTCATAATTTTCATCCTCCATCAAAAGTTTAGTGAGTGAACCTTGGCTTCCAGAGGATTAAATATCTCCACTTGATATTTGCTTTGAGGTTCATTGAGGTTCTTTCTGGCAAATTTGACATAGAGATACCTGCATATGACCTTGAAGAAATTCCCATTGGCTCCCTGTTGGTCCTGCCTGTACCTAGAGCAAGAAGCTGAGGTCCCACTATAGGGAAAGTGTTCCTGGTCACCTACTGGTGAGAGATGCCTTATATGGACAGAGCTCTTTTTGAATTCAGGCTCAGAAAATGTTTCTTTTTGGGTTTCCATCCCTGCTCCTGATATTGTGGGTAGAAGGGAAGCCATAGGGACATCCTGCAGGAATTGCTAGTCCACAGTCTCTCCCATTGAGTCTCTCTGGGACCCAAACCAGATAGCCTGATGGGCTTCTGTGAGCTGTCCTTGATAACTGTTGCTGGTATGTGAGTTTGCTGCAACAGTAATTGTATCAATGTAATATAGGTTCATGCCTGAAGGCTAAGATCCTTGTAATTCAAACTTTCTCAGAGAGTTCTCCAACCTTAGTTGGCAGCCCCTTCCCTTGTCCTTGGTAGGAGATAATTCAACTCCCCTCTGCATCCTCAACAATTAGTCCATGTTAGAGAGGGAGATTGAGAGGGTTATATCTCTTTAGTCAGGGATCTCTTTACTTTTGAGCTAGCTCCTAAGGCAAACAGTGGCATGGCCCCACACAGCCAGGAAGGGCTCCTGGGACATAGCAGACCAAATTTGTGGGTCAAAAGTTGAGTCAGTCTTATGCTATGTCCTTCTCTTTCCCCTTTCCTGAGGCCTCCTTTGTTTATTGTCTTGGCCCTAAGTACTGAGAATTCAAAAGTATCTTTAGTGTGTGGGAGGGTGCCAGTAGAAGTTGCCACTTTTAACTCACAGTTTTGCCTCTGTGAATCTTTTCTTTTGTTGCTCTCTCTACTGGTGGTGTCCAGCCTTCCCCTGGTATCCTAAAACCTAGAAGACTCCCAGGCTATTTCTGCCTGTCCTCTATCTATTTTTCTGAGAAATAAGAGAGTTACATGTCTTTCTAGTGCACCATCTTCCCAGAAGTCCTTCTGTATTTCTTCTTTGGGAAAATGTCTATTGAAGGCTTTTCCCATTTTAAAATTGGGTTGCTTTTCTTCTTATCATTGAATTGTAGGTTCTCTTTATATATGATGTTTATAACACCCTTATCCAATATGTGGTTTCAAATATTTTGTTCCACTGTGTGGGCTGCCTTTGACCTTCTTGACAAAGTCCTTTGAAGTACAAACATATTGAACTTTGAGGAGGTTCCATTTATCTATTTTTTCTTTCATTGCTTGTGCTTTGGGTGTAAGGTCTAAGAAACTACCTCCTACAATAAGGTCTTGGAGATGCTTTCCTTTATTTTCTGCTAGGAGTTTATGATCTTGGTTTTTATATTTAGGTCTTTGATTCCTTTTGAGTTTATTTTCATATAAGGTGTGAGATAGGTACCCTCTTAAAGCACGCTAAATAGAGAATCAATAGATCTGGAAACTGGCAGAAAAACTGACACCATTAAACACATGTTCTTTGGTACCCCTAAGATGGCTACTGAAAGACTCTCAAGAGAACTCCCATTCAGAATGATATTTCCTCTGGAAGCCAGGAGAAGCCCCAGATATTCTCCAGGGATCATATCATTGGGCCCTCCCAGGGCATTGATGGGTGGGGTAATCAATCAAAACAACAAACAGCTGGAACTCCTCCCTTGCCATTAACAAAGGGGCAGAATAATTAATGGTTTAGAAGACAAGAGGGAAAGTGAACATACCCTGTACCTGTGCTTGTTCCTGCCCTGTTCCTCCCTTTTGTGTCCTGCTTTCACCATTTTTCCTCTGCCATGATGGCCATGCAAGTAGACCTGGGCATTTATAATCTATAATGTAAGTTGGCCCTTTTTATCACTTTTCAGCCCCTTTCCTCTCTACCCAGGCCCCATGATCTGTTATTTTATCCCATTTCTCTTCCCTCCCTACCTTAATAAATTACTGGCCTAATCAACATGGCTTGCTCCTGAAATTCATTTCTTGCAGTTTAGCCAAGAACCTAGAAAAATATATTGCTAACATTCTCTCATTCTTTTGGATACAGATATCGAGTTCTCCCACCACCATTGTGGAAGAGACTGCTTTGTCCCAGCTGGGTGAACTTGGTAGACTTGTCAAAAATCAATTTACCATAGAGGTGAGGGTGTATTTGTGAACTCTCAATATGATTCCATTGATCAATGTATTTTATTCTTTTACATGTGAATATCCAGTTTTCCCAGTACCATTTGTTAAAGAGACCTTCCTCAGGTAATATACTTGGCATCCTTGTCAAAAAGAAGATGGGCATAGATATATGACCAACATATGTGAACTCAATTCCATTTTATTGGTCTATATGTCTATCTTTATGCCAATATTGCATAGTTATGATTACCATGGCTTTGTAGTAAGTTTTGAAATCAGGAAATGTGATACCTCCAATTTTGCTTTTCTTTTGTAATATTGATTTGATTATTGAGGGTTTGCTGCAATTCCATATGAATGTAAGTGTCAGCTTTTTCATTTCTTCAAAAAATCTGCAGGGGTTTTCACAGGTATTGCATTGACTGCCTTTTTAAAATATTAACATCTTAATATTAAATGCTCCTATCAATGAACAAGGAATACCTTGTCATTTATTGGGGTTCTCTTTAATTTCCTTGAGCAGTGTTTTATAGTTTCCAGTGTACAAATCCTGCACCTTCTTGGGTAAATTTATTCCTATTTTTTCTTCTAGAAGGTATTGTGGAATTTAAAAAAAAAATCCTATATGTTTTTTTCATTGCTGGAATATAAAGCCACAGCTGATTTTTGTATATTAATCTTATAGCCTGCAACTTTGCTGAATTTAGCTAGCTCTAAAAGTTTTCTTTTGGGTTCTTTGGAATTTTCTATAGGAAGGATCATGTCACCTGTGTGTTGTTTACTTCTTGACAGCAGCATTGCTCTTTATGAAAACCTGTGGGCCTAAACACAAATTGTAACACCTAAAATTGTTTTTTAAAATATCCCAAAAAGGCAATTTTTAGCCAATTAAATATTACCTAGTTTGCATATACTGTAAAACTTCACTAAACACCCCCTGGCCACTGAGAAGATACAATTCTGCATTTGTAAAGCCCCAAGCCATGTTGGATGGCTTGGAGCTTTGTGGCCCAGAGGCTCTCCATTGTGCTGAGTCTGTGGGATTGCTGATATCTCTTCCTCAGGAGTTTGGGAGTTTCACTTTTGTCCTAATTCCCCTTTTTGTGCTCCCTCCTCCCCTAACTCTTGAATGTCTCCTCCTGCTGTGTGGCTCCAACCATCAAAGAAACCTGTCAAAGAATTGCACCAACAGTTTTTTTTTTTCTACATTAACATTTTTTATTAATGTGGTACATTTGTTACAATTGATGAACACATATTCAGGCATTGCTACTAACCATGGTCAATAGTTTACATTTTAGCTTACACTTTGCACTGCACATTTTTATAGGTTTTGACAAAATGTATAATGGCCTGTATCCATCATTGCGATGTCATTCAGAACAATTCCGATGTCCCCAAAATGTCCCATGTTACACCTATTCTTCCTTCTCCCTTCCTTCAGAACCTCTGGTGGCCACTGCCTTTATATCAATGTTACAAGTTCTTCCATTGCTAGAATAATAATGTCTACTTTAGTCTATAGTTACAGTCCCACCTTATATTTGTTCATTCCTCATTCTTGAGGATTTTTTTATGTTTTTATGTGTTTTGCTGCCACCTAGTGCCCAAATCTTTCTTTATCAACTTCTAAATTCTTGACTTGAACTCATTACATCAAGCTCCTGTGCATTCCAGGGCCTCATGCCTCAGCTGTTTATTTGTGTGTGTGTGTGTGCATGTGAGGTACTCCCTCCCTTCCACACATTTCTTTTTTGTTTTAACTATCAGAGTGAGATTTTTTGGCCTATACCAAAATAGCAACGCAGCCCATGCATTATATGAAGACTATCAATGTTTAAGAATTAAATTTCAGATGCTCTTTCATAGTTTTTAACAAATATTTAACAACAATGCAAGATGGTGGTGGGGTGATATGTGGAAAACTAATATGATGATATGCATGTTTGTTTCATAAGTTCACATTAACTGTACACTTATTGTTTATGTATGTTCATGTATGAAATATATACTTCAATTAAAATTTTTAAATGGAAAAAAATTAAATTTCAGTGAAATATTCTGAAATCTCCTGTAAATATAGGACTGTTGACCTATTGTTAAAATCCTTCACACTTCTGTGATAGGACCTCGGTGCTAAATGGAATCTTTAAACAGTGACAAATTTTGCAAGGAAAAGTGGTCCCCAAGCTCTGTCCTCCACAAGGAAGTTGGTCCCTGAGTCCTTAAAACCTATTCCTCAACAACCTGCATTTATTTAGTGAAAATATGGGGATACCAATAAACATCCACTAGAATGCCTACAATTAAACAAAACAAAACATGTCAAAGCATATGTTGGCAATTATATGGAGCAGCAAGGACCCTAATACATTGTTAATAGAAGTTGAAAATGACACAACCACCTTGGAATCTTTTTGACAGTTTATTAAAATTCTAAAGACATACTTATATGTGACAGTATGATATCATGAATTCTAAGAAGAGTTATAGTTCATGTTGTAAACTGCTCTGTTCCTCTGGGTGTGATAACCCTTTGATTGCATTAGATCCAACTGAGACATCTGATTAAATTATGTTAAGATTAGGGCTTTGATTCAAATACATCATTACAGTGTGAGTCCCAGTCCCCTTGGTGGGCTGATAAAACGACTCTCATACAGAAGTAGATACACATAGAAGATACACAGAGGTTCCTGCAGCCAGGGAAGAGAGATGAGCCTGATAGTTTATGGCTAATATTGGGAAGAGAACAGAGCAGCTGAGCCCAGAAATAAATAAGCCCCAGAGGAAGAGAGATGAGCCCTATGCCAGCTTACAGCTGAAGTTGGAAGAAGCTGGGACAATGGAGCCTTAAGAGGAAAGAAGGCTGAACCCTCACAGTCTTCACCTGCCATCTTGCATCAACACATGGCAACAGACTCCACATGGGCCAGCACTCCACATGGGCCAGCTCTCTGCTTGGGTCATCTTGCTTTTCCCCAGGGAGCCCCAGGAATCAAACCCTGGACCTCCTATATGGTAGGGAGGAGACCAATCCCTTGAGCCACATCTGTTTCCCAGATAATGTCCTTTTAAATCCCTGAAAATTTTCATTATTTTGATGTCAGCTTTGTCTGAAGTTGATACTCCAGCTTTCTTTGAAATAGTGTTTGTGGGTATAGCCTTCTCCGTTCCTTTATTTTCATTTCCTGAGTTTATATTTAAAGGGAATTTCTTATAGACAAAATATAGTTGTTTTTAAAAATGCACTTTGCTAGTGTATGTCTTTGAATGGTGGGTGAGTCCAGTGACATTTTAAGTCATTATCAATATAGTTGGGTTAATGCCTCCTTACATTTAAATATTTTCTATTTCTTCCCATTGTTCTTGATTTCTTTTTCTTCCACTCTTTTTCTACCTCTTCTGATTTAATTAAGCATTATATATTATTCCATTTTCTCTTCTCAGCATATCTATAATATACCAGTTTTGTTAGTTTAGTGGTTGCTGTAGCAGGAGTTCTTAAATTTTCTTGTTCCATAGACCCCTTTGCCAGTCAGAAGAAAACAATGGGCCCATTACTACGCCCACACTATACTGTGTACTATTGTAGAAATATATCACACCCACACCAACATGTCCACAGAGGAATAATGTGTTCTTGTTTCTTTTTTATTTCAATTCAAGCCCATGGACTCATTGTTAGAAACCCCTGTCCTAGAGTTTGCAATATGCATTTACAAGTATCTAAGTAAACATTTAAAAATCACTATATTATACCTTGGGTAATTTAAAACAGAGTATTCCCATTTGCTCCCTCCTGCTTCTTGCCACAATTAAATTCATTTATGCATAAACTAACATTATGCAATATACTTGCTGTAATAATTCTGAATAAACTGTTAGCTAAATTAGATGGAAAAACAACACATTTTATTTTACTTTCATTTATTGCCTCTTAACAGTCTTTCTTCTTTTTGTATATCTGTCATTCTGCCCTATATCATTTTCCTTCTCTGAAAAACTTCCTGCAACATTTCTTGCAATGAAGGTCTACTGTCAACAGGTTGCCCCAGTTTTTGTTTGCCTAAGAAAATCTTTATTTCTCCTTAATTTTCATGGATCACTTCCCAAGGTACAGAATTCAACATTGGTATGTGTATTAGTCAGCAAAAGAGATGCTAATGCAAAGTACCAGAGATCTGTTGGCTTTTATAAATGGTATTTATTTAGGGTAAAAGCTTACAGTTACAAGGCCCTAAAGAGTTCAACTCAAGGCTGGTTTCTCACCAAAGTCAGATGCCATATGTTGAAGCAAGATGGAGGGCAATCTCTGCCTTGTCTCTCCTTCCTTCTACCTCTGGGAGAAAAGGTAAAGACAAATGAGTTCATATGGCTAAGAGACTTCAGAGTGAGTTGGGAGGTCTTCCCAGATGTAACATTTATGCACATCTCAGTAGGGGCCTCATAGACTTCCAAAGTGGATATCACCCCAAATAGAGTGGCTCCTGAGGGTTCTGGAGACACCCAGGTCCTATGTCAGGGCAGATAGCTCTGGAGTTTGGTGCTTTGCCAGGGGGCCCTACTTTGGAATTTGTGCTCTTGAGAGTGACAGAGTTGGACTCAAATGTCTTCCCTGTACATGGTTCATCTGTCCCTTCTATTCAAACCTATACATGGTGCTGGAGTTTGTAGGTATACATCCAGAAACTGGAGTCTTTGGGCTGTCCATGTGCCAGCTGGGCCCAGAATCTTGGTGGAACTGTGACTCCTTCTCTATAGCTCAATGGCCTCACCCAGGACACCTGGCAGGAAGATGATGATGGACAACGGCTATCCCAGGGAATGGAGAGAATCTGCATGTGCAAGCAGGATAATCTCATCCATCTTATCCATGGGATATAAGCCCCCTCACTCTTGGAGGTGGAGTGGACATCACCATCCCAGACTCCTCAGGATGGGGCAAGAGCTATGCACTAGAGTGGACTTACTGGTATTCTATTATAGACATATTGTGATTCAAGCAATGGAAGAAATTACAGCATTGAGGTGGAGCCAGTGGCCACTGGAAGCTCTGGGGACAGGGAGAGGGAAAAGAAGTTGTAATACAAGGACTCTTTTGGGACTTGGGAATTGTCCTGAGTGACATTACAATGACAGATATAGGCCATTTTATATCAGCATATAACATGCAGAACTGTGTGAGAGAGTGTGGTTTACAATGTGAACTATGGTCCATACTTAATGGCAAAGCCCCAGGATGTGTATATCCACTGCAGGTGATGTGTCACACTAATTAAGGATGTTATGTGGGAAGTTGTGGGAGGTGTGGGAGGTGGGGCATATGGGAATCCCTATATTTTTTGTGTAACATTTATGTAATCTAAATATCTTTAAAAAATTATTTTAAAAAGAGCTCCATGGGCCCAACTTCTTGTGATCTCAGCTACACACTGGCATAGGGCTTGTCTCTCTTCCAAGGGCTTTAGCTGTTTAAGCTTTCTCCTTTCTGTCACATTACAGGATCAAAATGACCAAGTTCTCTCCTCTTGTGTGTCTTTGGAACTCTCTCTTCCTTGTGTCTTCTTCAGTGAGTGTCTGTTTATTTCAGCCCACCAAGGGGTTGAGGACTCAAACTTGAGTCATGACTTACTGACATGGTTGAATCAAAATCCTTACCTTATCAGGTAATTTAATCAAAGAGATCTTAGGTGAATCTAATACAATAAAAGGGGATCACAGGTAGGGGAACAGACCAGTTTACAAACATAATCCTTCATTTTGGAATTCATAAGTAATATTAAACTGCTAAAGTGTGTTTGAATATTTTCTTTCACCATTTCAATTATTTCACTTTTCTCTTTCCTTGTTTCATGACTTCAGAAGACTACTCCAATCTCCTTCACACCCTTAATCCTTCCTAGGTAACTGGATTTTTCAAGTTCTGTGTTTGTTCTTTCCCTCTCCCCTGACTCCTTTCAATATTTATTCTTTGTAATTATCTCACCTAAGTTTCTCTGAGCATCCTGGATCTTTCAATGGTGTCTAGCACTAATTTTTTTTACAATACTCATGCATTACTATATCATATATTTCCTCTGCTTATCTTTTTCATCTCCTTCAATTATTTCTATTACACTTATGTCACACCTTTTGTAATTTTTTCATAGTTCTTGGATATTGTGTACCATTGTTTTTCATTCTTTTTTCTCTCAACTTTCTTTGTGAAGTTTCTACTGCTATATTTCCAGCACACTGACTATGTCCCCATTGGGTCCAGTCTACCAATGATCCCATTAAAGGCATTCCACATGGAGCTCTTGACTTTCTCCCCTTATACTTGTTAAACCATGCCTCACTTGCCTCACTCCAATCCCAGCACTGGTTTCAAAGCTCCACCTCCTACTATCATAGGAATTAACAGAAAGGCTACCCCTCCCCAGTTTCCATCATGGGTTTGTAGGTCAGGAATCAGCCAAGGGTAGTCACCTGAGTCTAATGACATGCACTATTTTATTTTTTATGGAAATTATTTTAGTTAAGAACTTAACACCAACATTTTAAAGTCTTGTATAACAACTATTTTTTTCTATATTTTAAATATCACTGGATTCTCAAATAGTTTCATACTTTTTCAACATGATTGATCATTTTAATCTATCTCATTATCTTTCATTTTGTCCCAAGAATTAATAACCTGATTATAATCACATTAGTCTCTAGGATGAGAAGAAGAAAGTAGATCCACAGAATTGTTGCAGTATAAAACAATTTGTAGGTTCAAAATGTGATAGTCACCACTAAAAAAAGGAAATAAAAGAAATCCTACCCAACTAAGGACTTGGACATTGGAGGGAGACTCACAATTAATTTATATTGCCTCATTTATTGTTCATGCACCTCCAAAACACTTTAAAAGTCTTGTACTTTTGTCCTCTACTTAAAAAGAAGGGAGATAATGGTCAGGGTTTGCCTTCTAGGTCTTCCTGATAACTAGAGTTTTCAGTAGTAAGCACATTAAGTATGAGTCTGTGTTCTAAACTAGAGAAAGACTGGCTTCTTCAGAGCCTGAGAAAAAGTCAATTCTCTGAGGCAGGCCATCAGGGCCATCTTTCCAAAGATTGGCCTTGAGCTCAAGGGCTAAAACTGAACATGCAAGAAGTGGCTTTAAAGCAGCAATTTTCAGAGTCAGCTACACCATCACGCATTGCCACATTAATTTGATCTTTAGGTACCTGCAAAGTGTAAAGACTTTAATAATAGTAACACCAAAGTTTACCAAAATTACTGGTAAGGTTGTTTTGGACAACATGTAGAATTAAGATTTCCTTACCAAATATACACGTCATTGGCTAGGAGAGGTCTCTGCAAAAGAATTCACCTCAAAACTATGCAAATATAGCAAAAAGTTTCATTTTAAAAAGCTCATAATTCAGTATGAGTTTTCAAAGCTTAGTACAGTTATATGATGATAGTTCTAGGAATTGAATATAGTACTTTAAAGACCACTTGTAAAAATACCAAGGAAGTGCTCAGTCTCAACTAACACCACATTTTCATTCATACCACTTGAGGTACTAAATTGGCAGAGTTACCCTTATCTCTTGTAAAGAATTTTAATACTCACACTCCTAGTAGCTTCCTTTCTCCAATAGAGAAGACCTTATTCTTTGATGAAAACCATTTATGTATTCTAAAAATCCTTGCAATATTTAGAGAAAATTATAAGTTTCTTTGACTCAAAAGAAACTTCACTTCTATTCTAAATCCATATTACACTCATGATTTGTTTATTGGAATGTACTTGAACAATTAAATAATAAGTGCCTGGATGATAATTTAAAGACAAAACATCACATTTACCCAGCTCAGATAAGTCCTAAGTATCATGGTCTACCAATGAATTGGTGCTAAACTGAAATACAAGTGAGCTTAATTTTTCAGGAACTACCAAATTTCTGTTTTTATGATACATGGAGTCAGTTCAACTGTTGAAACACATTTTTTACTTGGTATTAATTCTTTCACTAAGAAAACTACACATAATGAAAATGAGTCTTATGTTACAAGATGCAGTGACCTTTTAGCTATGGAGTTTGATTATTTATTCAGAACAAGGTGAAAATTAGCTCCACATTAAATTATGAAAGGAGAAGTGAGTGCTAAGTATCTATAGCCATTTGAACTTCTTTGGTGTCAGTATCTTAAAAGATTAAGATGCTTTAAAACAAAACCTTTATAAGAATATCATATTTAGGGAATTATCATAAATAACTTCATATGTCTATGGCTTCCACTCTCTGACCTACTTGCTGAGGTAGGTGACCAATATTTATTAAAACAGCAATCACTTGGAAATCCCCAAGAAAAATTTTGCATAAGCAGTTGAGTTTTCTAGCATTGCTTTTTTTTGTTTTTAGTTTTTATGTAGACTTAGATTACGTAAATTCTACATAAAAATATAAGGGATTCCAATATGTTCCACTCCCTCCCCCTCCCACACTTTTCCATATTATCAACATTCTTCCTTAATGTGGTACATTTGTTACAATTGGTGAACACATATTGAAGCATTGCTACAAACCATGGACTCTAGTTTACATTATGATTTACACTTTGCCCCACACAATTTTATAAATTATACAAAATATACAATGACTTGTATCCATCACTGCAATGTCATGCAGAGCAAGTCCAATGTCCTAAAAATGCCCCCATAGTACACCTATTCTTCCCTATCCCATCCCTCTGAACCCCTGGTGGCCACTGCCTGTACATCAATGATGAGTTCTTCCAAATTGAGAAATGTATGCTTTTATTCAACTATGTTTTCTTTTTAGTTTTTAATTGTTTACATTTTCAATTATTAAATGTACAAAATTTTAAAAAGAGTTCTTCCATGGCTAGAATAATAATGTCTATAGTAGAATAATAATGTCTACTTTAGTCCATTGTTCATTCCCCAATCTTGAGGATTTTGGGATGGTGATGCCCTCTCTGCTTCTGAGAGGGGTCTTAGATCTCATGGGGCAGATGTTTGGAACTATCTTGCTTACAGTTGCAGATACTCTCTGTTCCTTGGGATGAGTGTTGTCCATCATCATCTCCTTGTTAGTTGTCTTTGGTGAGTCCAGTGAACTGGAGAGTGGGAGTTGCAACTCTGCTGAAATTCATGGCTCAACTGGGACATGGGTGGACCAAATATTTAAGTCTCTGGGACATATATTTATCAAATATAGTGCTAATTGTGAGTTTGAATAAAAAGGACAGAAAAGCCATGTGTAGAGAACCTATAAATGAGCCTAATTCTGTTACACTGGGGACAGTTGGTTTCTTAAACCTTTGTATGTTTTTTTTAATTTCTTTCATTTGTACTTTTTAAAAGAAGTTGTCCAAGCAACTGTTTCTTTAAGCTCTTACTGAGTCACATCTCATGTATTCTGTCAACCATGGATTATTTGAGGAAGATGATTGAACCTTTTTGCTTTTCTCCACATGCACAGAGTGATCACGTTGATGTTGAGCAGCCAGTTTCCTCTTCTCCACATGACTTCTGCTCTTGGCTGTAATGCTGGCTCAGGAATCTCATGCACAGAGGCAGAAGCACAGACAGTGCCAGTTTTCTGGCTTTCTGTAGCTGTTTTCCTCCCCAGCCATAGAGTAATGGATGCTTGTTTTCTGTTACTTTAGTTGATGATCTTTGAGGACTTTTGACAGGTTTCCTCTGGGAAATGAGGCACTTCAATGTTGCCAAGGTTCAGTACTTGGGCGATTTATCCGCTTCTTTTGTTTCAATCTGTTGTTCAGGTTTTTCTTATACTTTCACTGACAATGCTGGGGAGCCTGCTGTGCTTGAGACCTGACCTTGGTCCCACTGGGACTCCAGCTCCTGCACCATGCTGCAGAATTTCCTGGCCCTCCAGCACCATGGGCCTGGGTGGAGAGGGCAGCAGGGGCAATGCTGGAGTGACCTGGGGTCAGGGCACAGTGAGCCCCTTCTACCCACCAATAACGAGAACCATGAGTCCTCCAAGGCATGGTCAGGGCCCCAGTCCTCCCAGAACCAGGGCTTCAGTGCTGCTCCAGCAGGCAGTAGAGCAGCAGTTTGCAGTCACAGGATGCATGTGGGTCTGGGTAGCACTTAATTTACTCATTTTTCACCTTGCTCCAGGGGCCTCTGCCTAAATGACCTGAGACAGGAAACAGAGGCCCGGCCATCATGTCCCACCCCTCCACTATTTTATTTTATTTTATTATTATATTAAGTTTAATTTATATTTTATTTTATACTTTTGTATTTTATTTTATTATTTTACTTTATTTCATGTTTTATTATTATTTTTTAAATCTATTTTATTGATACATATTAATAAAGCATAAATCCAGCCAAATTATACAATCAATGGTATTTGGTATAATCACATATTTGAACATTTATCACTTCAATCATTCTTAGAGCACTTTCATTATACCAATAAAAATAATAAAAACAAACAAAACTCATCTCTTAATCTCTCTAGGCTTCCCCTGCCATTCATAGCTGCTATTCTTTTTCCTTCTCTCTAGTATATTTATTTCTTATATATGCACTACCACACATATTTGTGTTTTACATGAGGATTTGCTATCTTATACAGTCCCATGTTATAGCTTTTAGCTTTCCTTCTAGTATATACATGACCTTAGACTTTCCCTTTCAGCCACTGTCATACCTATATAAAAGCTCTGCTACTTAAAAACAACATGTTAACTATTTCTATTCATTTCCAATGATTTACATACAATCTTTTACAACTCATTACAGATTAAACCTCAGTTTTCTGTTCTCTACATTTCTTCTATTTTCTGGTGACCTATATTCTAATTATTAACTCCTTGAGTTTACATGATATATTTAGTTCATACTAACAGAATCATACAGTAATTGTCTTTTTGTGTCTGGCTTGCTTCACTGAACATAATGTTCCCCAGGTTCATCCATGTTGTCATATGCTTCGTGACTTCTTCTTACCACTGTATAATATTCTATCATGTGTATACAACCACAATTTGTATATCCATTCATCAGTTGATGGATACCTGGGTAGTTTCCAGCTTTTGGCATTTGTGAATAATGTTGCTATGAACATTAGTGTGCAGATTTCTGTTTGTTTCTCTGCTCTCAGATCTTCTGGATATATACCTAGTAAAGATATTGCCAGGGACCATGGCAAGTGTATATTCAACTTCTTTAGGAACTACCAGTCTTCCAAAGTGGCTGTACCATTCTAAATTCCCACCAACAGTGAATAAGCATTCCTTTTTCTCCACATCCTCTCCAAAATTTACAGTTTTTCAACTTTTTAGTAGCAACCAATCTAATAGTTGTGAAATGATATCTCATTGTAATTTTTATTTGAGTTTCCCTAATTGCTAGTAATGTCGAACATTTTTCATGTGCTTCTTAGGAATTTGTATTTCTTTTTTGGACAGTTGTCTTTTCAAGTCTTTTGCCCATTTTTAAATTGGGCAGTTTCTCTTTTTACTGTTGAGTTTCATGATCTCTTCATATATCATGGATATTATACCCTTATCAGATATGTGATTGCCAAATATTTTCTCCCATTGACCTGACTGCCTTTTCAGCTTTTTGACAAAGTCCTTCGAGGTACAAAAGTGTTTAATTTTGAGGAGGTCCCATTTACCAATTATTTTGTTTGCTTGTGCTTTGGGTGTAAGGTTTAAGAAATTACTGCCTACCACAAGATCTTGAAGAGGTTTTCTAACATTTTCTTCTGGGATTTTATGGTTGTTACTTTTATATATAGGTCCTTGATCCATTTGAGTTAATTTTTGTATAAGGTATGAGATAGGGATTTCTTTCTTTTGGATATGGATATCCAGTTCTCCCAGCACCATTTGTTGAATAGACTGTTCTGGTTCAGCTGCAAGGGCTTGACCGCTTTATCAAAAAACACTTGACTGTAGGTGTGAGGATATAGTTCTGTGTTCTCACTTTGGTTCCACTGGTCAATGTGTCTGTCTTTATGTCAGTACCATGCTGTTTTACCTCTGTAGAAGTAATATGCTTCAAAGTCTGGAAGTGTGAGTCCATCAAATTTGTTGTTCTTTTTAAAGATATTTTTGGCTATTTGCAGCCCCTTACCCTTCCAAATAAATTTGATAATTGGTAATTCAATTTCTGCAAAAAAAGGTTGTTGGTAATTTATTGGGATTGTGTTGAGTCTGTGAATCAGATTGGGTGGAATTGACATCTTAATGATATTTAGTCTTTCAATCCATGAACAGGGAATGTCCATTGTTTTATTTATACAGTGCTCATAATTGAGTTGTGCATGTGAGTAACCAGCTCTAATATGTAAAAGCTGCAGCTCTGGACTTGTTCATGACATTTTCTGCTGATTTCTCTTTTGCACATACCATGCCCAGGAAAGATTTTGTGGGCCAGTTATAACCCTCTCATTGTGAGCATACTCTTCTAAGGAAAGAACATGACAAGGGTGTGTCAATCTTAAATGTTTTGGGTCACATGCCCCTTTGAAAGACTGCCAAACATTATCACCCTTCCTCAAATACAGATAGTTCATTATTTGGGAGGTTTCATTGGTCTCCTAGACTGAGACCAATCATTGGTAGGGCTCTTGGATTGCAGCTATCTTCTGATGTTACTGGAAGATTCTAAATTCAAACACAATACATTTCAAGACAGTTATTCTTAGGGAAGTTTAAAAGAGTGGGGAGTTGAACTGTGATGGGGTCAGTGGAGGAGATGGGGAGAAAGTTAAATTTTGTATGAAAATCTGGCGAAAGCTATGAACACTCTGTCTGGAAAGTATCTATTGACACATACCCAACTTTGTGTACAGTTTGAGGGGATCAAGGAAAACATAGGTTAAGGACCCCAGCTTGGGTATAAGATTGATGTAAGTTCTTCATTATCCTGTTCATCACTATAGACATTCACTATGTATAATTACCTAACAAAAGCCCATTATCAGAAAGAGGAGGGGCAAGGTGGCAGAAGTTTAGAAGGGCACTCACTAACTCATTCTCAGAGGTCAGCCGATTAGGGACAGGATCCTGTCTGAGGGTTCTGTGCTGGGGGCAGATGGAGCAAGAACCTTGGGACATCAATCTGGAGGGTGCAGGATGGTGAGGTGGATTGCTCAGGAAAGATTCATGAGGTTTTCCCCTGCCTGTGGTAGGCAACACAGATGGCTGAGCCCCACCTTCAGGGAAAAGGCTGGTTTGAGCCATGACTCCCACTGGAAACCCAGTGAGAGGGAGCATTCTCTGAAGGTGGGAGGGTTCTGGTGGAGGATTGAGAAGGGTTTCCTTTCTGTGGATTTAATGGCCTGGAACCCCTTGTAGCTTTGGGGAACAAAATAGCTGGCTTGAACTGGCACCACACTGAGAGGAATGGTGAATCTGCTGGGGAAGATTGATTTACCTAGCTGCCCAGGGATACACCCAGACTCCTGCCAGCAAATTGGTGAGAGGGAGCATTCTCCAAGAGTGAAAGGTTCTGACAGAAGGTGGAGAGGGGTTTCCATTCTGTGGGTTTGGTTGCCCGGACCCCCTCATAGCTTTGGGGAGAAAATAAGCCAGCTTGAAGTGGCACCAGGTTGAGGGGAGAGGCAAATCTCCTTGAGGAAGCCTGATTTACCTAACAGCCCAGTGATACTGAAGCTTGGCTCCAGAAGTGGTGAAGTCAGCCAATTTAATCATTTTGCACTGATAAGCATCATAGCTTCAGCTCCCCTGGGGAGGCCAGGAAGTGGGAAGTGCTTGATTAGTTTCCATGAGCCTATTTACGGT
>JAQZBX010030472.1:0-26791 GCA_029593785.1 Cabassous unicinctus | reverse complement strand
ATCCCTGACACCCCCCAATGATCCTCTGCAGCCCCCCTTGTAACCTTTTTGTGATCCAAACCTTCCTTGAATATGAATCCACTATAATAACAAAATACAATTAATAGGAAAAAGAAATAATAATGATAATCTTAAATGCAAGAGATAAGTATAAGGAGACTCCAAAGAAAAAAAAAGGAAACTAATCTAATAATAAAATATAATTAGCGAATTGGGACCTTTACACAGCAAGCCTTGAGAAATAACTGTGAGGTCATGACTGATAAAGTATGTTTAGACTTCTCTCCCAGGAAACTCTAAGAATATCTGATCTATGGACTGCTTGACCACCTTTGTATCAATAGATCCCTTATGTAATTACCGTGAAAGTGTAACCTCTGCCCTGCTGGGAAACACTGTGAATGTCCATTCCTTGATTATCTGTCCTGAGCGCTGCACTTTTTAATCATGCTCCCTGTCACGTAGACATGTGGTATAAAAGAACCCTCTTGCTTTGTGGCAATTGTGGACTCAAACTTTGGAAACACCAGGCTCTCCGCCCGCCACCACGGAGAGGATTTAGGTCATCACCAGGCTTGGATCCGCCACTGTGTGAAGAGCTTCCCCACGTAAGCCCCCTAATAAATGCTCTTTGCTCGCCGAGCTGGGCTTGTCCAAGTTTGGGTTGACGTATCCCTCTTGGTTTGGCAGGAAGCTGTCATTTTACACGGCTCCCTGCTGTACTCGGAACAGTCAGTCCCAGTTGCTTGTGTAACCTCGGCAGAGCTCGAAACTTTCATTTTTTAAATTCTGGTGTGTGTCTAGCGTATCTCATTGTGGTTTTAATGTGCATTTCTATGGTAACTCATAACGATGAGCACATTTTTGTGGGCTTACTAGCCAATTGGGTATCCTCTTTTGTGAAGTCTTTTTCTCTTACGGATTTGTAGGCGTTTTAAGAGTATTCTGAGTACAAATCTTTTGTCAGTTACAAGTGCTGGTAAAGATCTCCTAGTCAATGCATTGACATTTCATTCACTTCATCATCTATTTTGATGAATAGAAGTTCCTGATTTCAGTGAAATTCAATTCCTGGGGAATTCTCCATCTTTCTGCTATCTGGGCCCTTCTCTCCAAGCACAATAGCTTCATTCAACTTTATCTAATGACAGGACAGAGAGTTTGTAGGTGTCTTTCTTTTTATCATGGAAGAGAGAGGTCTTTCTCAGAAGTCACAGCAGATTTGGTTACACTAATAGATTGGTCACATCTCCACCCTTAGCTGCAAGAGAGGCCTCTGTCTTCTGGGGATGGCAAGAGAGAAGGGAAATGGCTGTCAGATAGCCAAACAACAATGCCTGCACAAAAGGGATTGAGCACCTGGGCTTTCTGCTATGACCAGCACGTGAAAGGCACATTATTTGCCAACCCCTCCCCATCTGTTGAAATGTGTTGATTAATCTAATTTTGAGCTGTTAAACGCAATCCCACTGAAATTGCATCATGAAACAGATATTATGATGGATAACCGATAAGAGTAAAATAGGTGTGAAAATACCTCCATATGGAGTCTCCACATGTGCATATGTGCATATATTTTAATATATATATTAATATATCTCTGCATATAGATACAAGCATTTTTAATATGGAAAAAGTACATACTGTTTAGTGCACTTAACCTCAACTATCTCAGGAGGACTAGATTGGGTTCAATGCCACACAATGGGTAGATATAAATAACATCCATTCAGTATCTCATAGTTTTGAGGCTAGAAGTCCAAAACCAATATATTGGCAAGACTTGGTTTTTCCCAGAATCTGTGTTCTGTCGCTGGGTGCTGGCAATCCTTGGGGTTCCTAGGCATGTACCTCTGCCCCCTCCCCGCATCATGGCGATGTCCTCTGCTTTTGTCTGCTCTTCCAGTTGGTTTCTTCTGATTTCTGGTTTCTCCAAGTGACCTAATCCTACCTCTGGCTTCCGGTTTCTTCTCTTTATAAGGCGTCTAGTAATATGGACTAAGACCCGACCTCATTCAGTGGGGCTACACTTTAAAAATAACATCTTCAAGAGACGTGTTCACAGTGGGTTCACACCCACAGTGATGGAATTAAGATTAAGAATATTTCTCTACTGGGGTACAGAATTCACTCTATCACATCGGGGGAGGGGCAGTCTTAAACATTTTCTTTCTGTACATCTGTATTGTTCTTCTTTTATATTTTTGTAACTTTAAAAATATTGTAGAAGCCTCTTTATCCATTTGAGTCATAATTTGAGTTAAGTCCCACTTACCAAGTACAGACCCTTCTGGCTCACCACCGTTAATTTATTGGTGCTTGCATTTCTGAATTAGCCTACTGTAGAAAAAAATTGGAAGCTCTAACAACTGGCAGGGATTTGTGGGATGGATAAAACATGTAGTGGGTAACTTAGCTTTATTAAAACTCTGCTAAATACTTACAATGTAAAGTTAAACGAGTTGCCTACCACCCAGATATGGTATGTCTTCCTTCAAATGGGAATTTGAATTTGAAAAATTGCTATTGCCTCATATTTATGTTTAAACATTTAATGCTTCAGTTTTATCTTTTAAAAGTTCTTCCATAATTCTTTACAATTTTACCCTCAGGATACAAGGAGTTGAGGTAAGTAAGGTGTTCTTGCTTTATAAATAAGGAAACTGAGGCACAAAGAAATTCAGAGATTTGACCAAGTTCATATAATAAGTAGGATTGAAGTCTGGGTCTCCTGGACCAAGAGCCTTTCTAGTTATCATTTTCAACCTATCAAATGGAGTACTTAATACTAGATGTTGTAGTCAGTTTTTATTTTCCATGTACATCATATTCATTAAGTAAGCACACATTGAACAGCTAGCATGTATCAGTCCCTCTTAGGAGCTTAGGAGATGACAATGAAGAAAGCACAGCCTTTGCTTCTGAGGAGTGTACACAGTCTAGAAGTACCGATGGACAAATAAACAGACCACGGTTGGCATAACGTGAAAAGCTCAATGACAACAGGATGAATAAAGCAGTACAGATGCACCATTGAGAAAGACTTCTCAGATAGGCTGGAATTTGAGGTGGGCCTTGAAGAAAGAGAAAGAGGCTGTCAGACTGACATCAGACTGGGATTCCCAGTTGAAGAAGTCACTCCACACCAGAGGTGGGAAAGGTGAGGACCAGCTGACTGCAGCTAAAGGATGATGAAGGAAGACAGAGAGTGAGGGTGACAATGCCACAACCATCCCGTGCGTGCCTGGTCCTCTATATCACCAGTTCCCAGATAAAAAAAAATTTGCATTTTTCTTACCAGGTAAGGAAAAGGAATAAAAAGCTGATGGAAGATTGTTGAATTTTTATTTTCATAAATAAGAACAGTAAAAAAAACTATCGTCTATAATTCAACATTATTTTATACAAGGAATATCACCAACAATGCAGGATGGTTATACTTTCCTACAAAAAAAGGGAGATGAATACATTTAACTTTATTAAAAACCCACTATATTCTCTTTTTTTCTTTCCTAATTTCACCAACACTGACTTTTGTGGGCTTCTGCTATCGATTATATAGATCATACTCCTCAAACTTTAACGTGCAGATGTGACTCACCTGGGGATTTTGCTAGAATGCAGATTCAAATTCTGGGTGGAGCCTGAGATTCTGCATTTCTAAGAGCTCCCACAGACACTCACGGCTTCCGCTGTAACCATGCCTGGCATGGCAAAGCTTAATCTAGATGATAAGAAACCAGAGGACTGGCTTGATCATATTGTGTTGTATTTATTTATTTATTAAGGAGGTGCTGAGGATTGAACCCAGGACCTCCAATATGGGAAGCAGGCGTTCAACCACTAAGCTACATCTGTTCCCCAGTAAGAGTTGGTTTTTTCATTTGTTTGTTTTTAGGAGGTACCAGGGATCGAACCAGGGAACCTCCAATATAGGAAGCAGGTGCTCAACCACTTGAGCTACATCTGCTCTCCCATAGTGTGTTTTAAGAAGCTAACCAGACCACTGTGGGTAAATTTGGTCAGAGCATGAGTTTTGAGGGCAGTTTTATCACATAACAAAATTTCTGCCAGTATATATCCTGAGGGTTATGAAAGATTACTTTACCTTAACTTTCTAGTCCTCTGGCTCGTTTCAGGAATTCCTCAAATGGCAAGAACACCTCAAAGATTCACGATAAATGCCTTCTTTGAATTTACTATATATGCACGTCTCCTCCCAATTTAATACATTAGTTTTTGTATAGAAATGGAAGTTTTGTGTCATGCTTATGAGTTGTGTCTTTCAATAATAGAATATCTATGGCTCCAAATAAAATGACTTAAAAAACAATGTAAGTATAGAGAAAAAAAAAATTTTTTAAGATAAAAACAAAAAATAAGTGTAAATCAACTAGCAGTAGTTGATCTGGTGCCAGCTTTTCTCAGGGACTCAGGCAAGGACTAGTCCCCTATGTGGAGTACAGATTGTTCTGGGTAAGTTCCATTAGAAGTGAACACCAAAGCAGATGTTCCTGAAGCTTCTGTTACCAATAGAGATGCAAATCCAGAGAGCTGTTCTCATTTTATTAAAAAAACAACTATTTCATGATAAATTATCGTACTTACCTACCCTTTAATGGCTTTATAAGGATTCATTAGTGAGCATCCATAAGAAGGGAAATCCGAAGTTTGAAAATGTACTATTTGAATCATTAATAGTTTTATTAAGTCAGAGGCTTAAGAAATCATGGGCAAATAGCAGATGGTAAACTTACTGTCTTACTAATATTGTGAAGGCTGCTGGAACACAAGGTAGCAAATTGCAAAATGGAATTACTTCAGGGTCGGCTGTAATTCTAAAAAAGCTCTAAATTCAGAAACCAGATGGTATTCTTTAAATGATTAATCCTGAACTGTTACTCATAAAGACTTCTGTAGGTCTATTTTCCCAAAGTCTATTTGAATACTAACCCCCAGAGGATTTACAACATTTAGATGTGGTTTTATATCTTTTGACTTTATATTCTACAAAGAGGTATAGGTATCTTGAATAAACACAATTCCTGGTGGATTCAAATCCCAACTTGATTTGTTTCCCACTACCCCATTAAACTCAGTAGTAGAACCTCTTCCCTGATCACTGCAAACCCAGGCAGGCCTGTGACTTTTTTGCTTGCTTTTCCATCATAGATGAGTCTTAGGCAAACAAACAAGTGTGATGAAACAAACACAGTCTCGATTCCAAACTATATAGTATTTTGAAAATGGTTCAAAACTAGAAAATATCTATAAGGCTAATAATGTATTACCTATTAAACTGGTGAGAAAAAATAGGGAGAAGAGTAAATAAGGATGTGTTCATATCTTTAAAAGTCAGAAACGTCTAAGAGCTATGACTTGAGATGCTAAAATATTTTCTATTAAAAATCATATATTTGAAAAGTCATTATCCCTCTAACTGTGAGTCCCCCTCATACAGAACAATGGGGTCACTACAACCAGGATGTGTATGAAATGGTTCTTGTGATGCAACAAGAGTATTTGAATTTTTACATTTATTTGTCTAAAAAGCAGAGAAATTAAGCATTACTAATATTGAATGCTTTAAATGATTTTAGTAGATGCTTTCTCTTTCTCTCTTTTGGAAATGTCTGGTCTAAAATATCACAGTATTTTTCTTTTCCATTTACAGACACTGATCACATTACTTAATTGATTCAAGTTGTCCTTAAGGGTTACAATGTAAGAGAACTAAGTTTTAGATGGAAAGACCGTATACCAGGAGTACATAATAAATATTATCGAATCCATAAGACAATGAAAACATAGTCCTGATTTTCTTGTTTCAGAATTTATTTTAAACAATGCGACCTCAAGGGCGGCCACCTGTTTTCGCTGGAGAAAAGATCCTACAAATCATCCTGTGATAATTGCCAGAGCAGGCAAGTGCTGTAGAAGTTTGCAGGAAGAGTACCCCAGGATTTGGGGTGATGCAAAACACCAAGCAGTTGAGTTTAAAGTGGCAGGACCCCTTTTTTTTTTCAGGCAGAAGCCCCAATCAACACACTAAAGAGAAATGGGGACCCTGAAGTTTCTTCCTTCCCCTTGCCTCCAATAGGCCAGCGAAGCATCTCTGTGGAATTTCCAGGGCTCAGGAGAACAGTTTAAAAGTCAGTGGCACAAAGCAGTGAGCTTTCACATTTTCTTAGACTGAGACCTATAAGAAATACATTTTACATTGTAAGCCAAAACATATATATGGATATATGTTTCAGAAAACCATAATCACACTTACTATATATAATACATTGTCGTGTTGTCTACTCTTTCATTTTGAATGCTGGCTAGGATCCTTTCAGTTAATTGTACTATCCATTATGGTTGCAACCCACAGTTTGGAATTCACAGGCAAGAAGAGAGAAGCTGGAAAAGTTAGCACTGGCCAGGATGTTGAAGGCCCTAAATTCAGACAAGGGAGTTTGGCCTTTATGATTTGTAAATAAGAGTGTCTACTGAGGTTTTTAAAAAGGAGAGTGCTGTGATTAGATGTGGACTTAGGAGAGAGAAATCTGGAAGCAGTGGGCATGATGAAGAGTATGGTAAAGAAATGTCTGGAGGTAAGGGACTCTTGCAGTGGTCTCCAGACATGAGGTGACTACAGCCTAAACTACGGTATCAAATCTTCATTGTGCTATTTTCACCTTCTGATTTCTGCCTTTAACTGTTCCACTAGCTCTGACGCAAGGCACTGTGGTACTGTGGTTAGGAGCAAAGCTGGCTCTTGGAGTCATATCCTGGCTCCACCACCTTCCAGTTCTGTGGGCTTGGTTGGGTAACTTCCCATTTCCATGATGAGCTCTGAAAGAGCCATGACTGGGATACAGGAAGAGCTCCCCAAAGTAAAGTCAGTGAAATTGTGTAGAAGCCCAGAGAACAATAGTTTCAGGCATGGCTGGTTGCTGGAAAGTTCACCTGTGTACAGCCATATTTTCTGAAGGAAAACAGTTCCCCTCTTCACAGGCAGAAAATTCCTCTGAACGCAACTTCCAAATCTGCTGCCCTCCAGCAGCTCTGTCTACCCAGTACCCAGTTCTCTAAACATGGTGGGGTGGGGAGGAAAAGGAGAGGGAAGTGATTTGTAGAGGAAATTGTTACCAGAGCAATCATTTAGCATTCTGCATAATTTTATATGTTTAAAGTACACCTTGAGGTTTTATAAAGATATACACTGAAAAAAAAAACAACAAAAAAAAACCAGTTGTTAAAAAAAAAAATCAAACGCGTTGTTAGCGCATTCTTTATTATGCTTTTATCACAAAATACATATTACTGTATTTTTAAGGCAGAGTTCAATTTAAGTTCTTTATTCATGGCATTTAGGCATAAGAGAACTTGGCAAAGATGCTAGGCAATAACAAATAAAAAATAATAGGTTCCAGTAATCACTTGTATTCTCATCTGCTTAGCCATTGTTTACTGCTTACACCTCTTATTCTATTCCACTCTTATCCATCAGAGAACATTCTGGCCTGAGGTTAATTTCCTTTCAAACTCAATGAATACAAAGAATGACACTTTCATCATTTCTGTTTTATTGCATGGCCCTGAGGAGGTGTTAAATTGATGCCTGCTCCCTGGAGAAAAGTTTTCTTTGTGTTTTGGGATCTTGGGCCTAAATATGCAGGTTCATGGAAAGTGAAGGAGAGAACACAGACAAAAAGCTCTAAAATCTAAAATCACACTCATTTACAATATAAAAAAAAATAGGATTTTTTAAACTTGAATTATCTAAATAATTATCAGACACCATTTGGCATACAATATAAAACCAACTGCAAACCAAAGAAGCAAAAAGTAATTTACCATGGTGGCATTTATTCTACTTTGTAGAAGACTAGAAAAGGTTTCTTACAATCCAGTTACCCCTGACTCAGCCTATTCATTATTGTTGAAATGCTCAGAAAATGTTGATGTACATGGAAAAGTAAGGCCTTTCAGCTGAATTTCAAAGACTTCTCTGTCTTATCAAATGGTGATGTGGTTTTCATTTATTAGAAGAGGGAAGAGAAGCAAGATTCTGGCTGCCTGTTAGTAATAGCTCCAACTCCGTCTTGACCCAAGAGCTATGTTTTGACAACTAAGGAAAAGAAGCAGCCAGGGGCAAAGTTTGTTCAGCTCTGTGGCCTGAGGTAGATATAGCCCAAGAACAGGGTCTTCAAGTTATCCAGAGATAAACTGCTTGGTGGAAAAGGCTGGTCGAAAAAGTCCTCTGTGCTCCCCAACTTCCTCATGGGACTGTTTTGAGGAGCTTGCCTGGTTTTCCACACAAATACCATCATCTTCCACCATCATGGCAGCCACATGATGGTTCTCTCCCCTCACCTCCTTTTTCATTACCTCTTGTCAGATCTGGATTGTTCACCTCCTGGCTAATTTTATGCTTTTGTTTTTTTGTCCTGTCTCTTTCTTCTTATCTACACTACTTCTTACTTTGTCCTCCCAACCCTGTCTTGTCTCTTAACACTTCCTTCTTCTATTCTTTTTCTCTGGAGAAATCAGTGGGAACTTGGAAAGGACTAACAGAAAAGAAATGGAGGAGTACATTCAAACTTGAAGGATAAATGGAAGTGATGAGCTCCGCAGGGCATCTTGGGACACCTCCAACCTAAAGGTGTCGTGCTGGGGCTGAAATTAGCAAACTTCATCCATGCTTACGGGACTAGGGGGCTCAAACTGTCCCTCCACAGCCAGCCCCAGTGAACTTCATCTCAGAATGTTCTGAGGGACACAAATGCCAGAACACTGTAGGGCTTCAGCCTCGCCACCTACCATGTGAGTTTTCTGAAACACCTTGCTTGTCCATGCACAGAATTCTTTTCTTTTTGCCCTTTAGTTTGTATATGAATCTTCCTCAGATTCACCCCCTGCCTTCCTCAGATCTTTTCTTTTACCACCACCCCATCTACTCTCTTTTCCCCCCTTGAATGACCCTCTAGCTTCAGTCCCTTCAACTCTTTCAGCATGCTGGCACAAGATTAACCTTCCTACACCCATTCCTAATTGAATCAAGTGCGATTTCTTACACCTGGAATTCAAGGTCCTTGGACAACTGGTTCTATGTTTATTTTAGCACTTCATTTCTTATTAGTCCTCGGAATAAATTCATTTCTCCAGTGACTCAGAATACCGTGACTGCTTCCCCCACGAAACTCCACTCTCCCGTTCTGCCCTGCTGATCCATGTTTTAAATTTCCTCTCTAATCCAGCTCCCCCTTTTGCTAAAAAGGTCCTTTGGGTCCCTGCCCATGATCACAACTCTATCTCCGAGTAACTTTAACAGGTATATTCTTTTCTACATAGTCTACCTCTTGATACTCTCTTGCTCTTTCACTCAAAAGCAAATTTCAAACTCCTCAACAGGAGATACTGTCTCTTTTTGCCAGTCTCCTCCAGAGCACATAGCCCAAATCGGGGTATCCATTAGGCATATCACATTTATTGATAAGAAGCTGGGACTTCCCTAACCCTTGAGATCTAGATGAGATCATCTCTAAGTCTTCATCCTGGGTTGTCAAAGTCCAAGTCCTGCTCTCAATTCTGCAGCTTCCTTTGGGGCTTGCAGGATTACTTCTGCCCTTGTCTCCTGCCCAGTTATAAAATCCAGCAAACAAACAAAAATCCACTCACAGAAAGCATTTGGGAATCTAGCAGGACTTACCAAAAATTTGAGGAGGAAGTGAAAGAAATAGATTAGCCATGTGTGATGGTTAATTTCTTGTGTCAATGTGGCTAGGCTATGGTGTCCAGTTGTTTGGTCTAGCAAGCACCGGCCTATTACCATGAGGGTTACTTAGTAGATGGATTCGATTCGAAACTATAGTCAGGAGATTGCATCTACAGCTGATTGCATCTACAACCAACAAAGGAGCTTGCCCTCGGCAATGAGGGGAGTCTCCTCCTCCAATCAGCTGGAGGCCTTAAAGCCAGAACTGAGGAATTCTTTGACTTCTGAATTCCTGCCTCTACTTCAGCCAGCCAGCTCCCCTGGGGGATTCAATGTCACCTTCACCAAGTTTCCAGCTTGTGGCCTACCCTACGGAATTCGGACTTGCCAATCCTGTCTGTTCTGTGTCTCTAGAGAACCCCGGAGAATATACCACATAACCCAGTACTGTAAATCATTTCAAATGAGCGGACATGCTGGGTCCTGGGGCAGCCTAGCCGTGAGGGAGTTTGCACAGGCTCTTCACCCATCTAATCTCCTTCTTCCCTCCCCAATTCCTTTCAAAAGTAACCCCCAAACTCTTTTTCTCTCTCCCAGAAAAGCACAAACTCCACCACCACCACCATCTCCTATTTCTTCTCACATTCTCTGCAGAGCAATCTACCAATTTCCCTTTGTGCTGGGCCCCTGCTAACATGGTTTTCAGGGTCTTTCCTGCCACCCCAGTAAGCTTATCAAAGAAATGTCATAAAGAAATTTCCCTCTCTCATTGGAAATCTGGCACAGATTGTTAGAATACTTTTTTAAAAAGAACTTTGTTATACTGAAATGTCTGTTTATCTCAAGGGATATTAATTGAAGGTATCTTCCTGTTCTTCACCTCTTT
Source organism: Cabassous unicinctus (assembly GCA_029593785.1). NCBI lineage: Eukaryota > Metazoa > Chordata > Mammalia > Cingulata > Chlamyphoridae > Cabassous > Cabassous unicinctus. The sequence continues at coordinate 16,199 of JAQZBX010030472.1, read as the reverse complement.
TTGGCTAAATTGCTACATGCTATTACTGCACTACTTCAGTTGTTTCCTTTCTCCCTTTTTTAGTGTCATGATTTCTTCCATGTGCTCTTTCAAAAGGCCCTTATTCTTGACTGCCAGAATCTTGGACTTTATGCAAGTACCTTCACCAAGATAACCTTTTCCTTCTCAAACAGGTCAGAATGACAAGACTGAAATATCGGAAATGGCATTTATATCTGTCTGGATTACTCAATTTATTTAGTTTATTTTTTTTAAGATTTATTTATTTATCCCACCCACCCACCCTTTTTTGTTTTTGCACTCGCTGTGTGCTCTCAGTGTCTTTTTGTCTTCTCATCTTCTCTTTTGGAGGCACCGGGAACTAGTCCTGGGAACTCTGATGCGGGAGAGAGGTACTCAATTGCTTGAGCCACCTCAGCTCTCTGGTTTGTTGTGTCTCTCATTGTCTCTCCTCTTTGTCTCTTTTTGTTGCACCAGCTCTCCACGTGGGCCAGCTTGCCATGCAGGCCAGCTCGCTTTCACCAGGAGGCCCCAGGAAACGAAACTGGGACCTCCCATATGGTAGACGGGAGCCCAATCGATTGATCCACATCTGCTTCCCTATTTAGTTTACTTTATAAGCCTCTAGGCAGGTACTTACACTTGTCTGCCAGGAGCATTTTCAATAATCAACAAATAAAAATCCCTCGCTGGTCATCATGGCATGGCGACTCAACAGGTACAGCTATGCCTTGGCTTGACTTTTTAAGAAGTGTTTCATCATCACCTTCCAATTTTCTGTTCCTTTGCCCATACCTCTGCCACATCTCTTACTTTCGTTAGTTCTTGAAGTTACTTCTTCCTTATGTTCATTTGAATTGGTATGCGCTATCTCTGTGAAACATACCAGCAAAGTCTTTAAACCAGCTGTATTTTATATTACTTTCCAGTAAGACATCCCAATTCACATTTTTCTAAGAAAACTACAGTTCATAATTCTGAATTTTCTCTTATTTCTCTAACCTTACTGGTGTTTGAGTATCCCACAATTTCATATCTTTGGAAAGTTTTTCTTATTTACATTTTTATGGTGCAAGTACCTTGTGGAACACTGGATGGACCATTCCAACAGCTATACTACTTAGTAAACAACTGCCATCCCTGCCCTGCAAAATACAAAACACACACACACACACAAAAAACCCAAGAAGCCAAATGCGTACTGCCCAGGACTCATCTTTGGGGATACTTTCTAGTTTTCACACATGAGTTTAATAGCTACCATTTTTTGATCCAAGATGATTTTTTTTTTTTTTTTTTTTCAATTAACAAGGGCTGCGTGACAAATCAGTGCGCACGTCTGAAGGCTTAGACTTCAGAAGAGGGAATACACGTGAACGTCCGTATAAACTGCCAGGTCCCCGCAGCTGTTAGCTGTTTTTATTTGGGAAATAGTTGCTCCTTGAAGGTAATAAAATATAAAGTTATCGCACAAATGTTATACAATAGAAAAGTACCGGGGTCCTGTTATAAATGTTACTCCTTAAAAATGAAAGGGATATTAGGAAAAAGCAACTAACTTACAGACAAAAGCCACTTACAGCTTTGGGTTCTCTCCCAGAGTCCCTCCTCTTCTCCTGCAGGTCTTGGAGACGCCCTCGTCTCATTCGAAGGCATCAAATCGACACCTTCGCTGGCCTTCCTTCACCTGGCCTGGGTTCTGATGCCGACCCTATACTGGTTAGCAGAGAGAGCTCAGGCAGTGTCCTCACCACTTTCTGCTTTACACAATGGTTCTGTTGCAGGTAGGAGGCAGATGCTGCAGGAGGGCTACTTGGGGGCCTCTCTACAGAGGCATGTGGATTCAGCCAGGGGGTTATTGGCCATTTGAGGCCCTGCTCTCTGGCTCCCACATGCCTAGTCCACGGCATGGGGAGGGGACATGGACAGTGGCAACCCCCCTGCCGCCCCTTCTGTAGTTTCCCATCCAGTTCCGTTCCCTCTCCCTGCACCCAGAGTCGCTGGAGCTGGGCGCTAGGGAGCCTCTGTCTTTAAAAGGTTGCAGTATCCTCTTCTTATCCAGTCCTGCCTGATATCTACGTTGGTGGGAATTCTTAAGACTTCTCGGGCCCGAGGCTTGCATTTTTTTTTTTTTTGTTTCTGAGCGCAGTTCTACATGTATTTGGTTTTAAAGCCACTTTCTATCATTTTTAGGGACTGTGTGTTTGGGAGAGGTGGTGACACTTTTCCCGTTGACATCGTAAAACCGAAGTATAACAGTGTGATTTTTTTATTTCTTTGGTTCCCAGTGGGTTTGAAATTGCTTGTTCACAGTATTCCTTTCCTCTTTAAGGAGTGACATTTCATATATGACCCCAATTATAATAATTTCCATCCTTGAAATCACAAGGCAAATAAGAAACTAAGGAAGACCTAAAAAGATGGCATCCAAATGTGATATTAACAGTGATAATTAAGTGGTTAATATGGGAGGTGCTTTGGCCCGACGTAGCCATTTCTTCCCCTGCTCTGACAGATACACAGTTCTTGAGACAACTCAAGATCTACCTTTCTTGTTATTGCCCACTTACCCATCATATAGTATAAAGTTAATCCCTTTTCTGGGCAAACCATCAACAGTGTTCTCAGTGTTTGCTCATATTTCTTGGCTGTAAATTTTCTCATCTCCGACAGGCAACTTTCGGTTTATGACTATACCTCTTATCATGAGTGGCATCCCAGGCTAGCGCAGGGTAATTCCTGCCTGGTTTTGGAAATTGCTTGTGTTAATACAATCCAGAATTCCAATGGGTGTTGACTCATGGTGAGCTTGAGCAAACTAAGGCCCCGCCCCTCTCCCATGTGTGGTTATTTCATTGTTTTTCCTCCCAATTGTGACCTTAGGCAGTCTTTTGGTTTTGTTTTTTAACTTAGGAACCTGAGCTTCCATTGCATCCAATTATATGTCACTTTGTTAGATTCCTTCCATCCATTCTTGGCTGTCACAGGCTTTGGATACTGACCACCACTCAATACTTAAGTGGTCCTCTGCTTTGTTACTTTCTCAAACGAGATTAGTTTGCCCTTGGGCCTTGCTCAATCACTAATAAAATGATGAGATAAGGCCAAGGGCTGAAGCCTGCAAACCATTTCTAAAGAGCAAACAGGCAACAAAGGCCAAAAAAACCAAAGTGGATGGTGGGTCTGTGTGATTGACACTGTCTTTAAATCAAATGACCAGACCCGTTAAAATATGTAAGTGCAGGAAATTGATTGTATCAACAATTACGCTCTTATTCAAAGATGCGTATGGACATAGGCCTGTTCTGTGACTCTTCAAATCCCTTCACCCACTTCTAGAACAGAAAGTGAGTTCAGTTTGTGGAAAGAGAAGATTCTAGGAAGGGTTTTAGAGAGGCGTGTATCAATGGAGAAAGCGTGCCCCATCCTACCCTCCGCTTTCAGAGGTGTGTGATGTGCCAGGACTCACATTGCAGTACCAATAAAGTTCATTCATGTTGTACGACACACTTGCATAGTACAATTAAGGAATTTGGTCTCTATATATTTGCTTGGAAGGATGCTCTTCCTGCTTGCTGTTCTCTGCTATGTTTTCTAAACTCATACCTGAAGACATAGAACTATTATTTATATTCACAACATCTCAAAAAATGTCATAATATAAATGTATATGCTTAAGTTGGGTGGTTAATTACTGTGTTCTTTGAAATTTTTGGAAATATAAAAGAATATTTAACTCCCTACCTGTCAAACTCTTGAACTGTTAAGATTTACAATTACAAAATAAATATCTCCATATTTTGTCTGGGTCTGTTCTTTCAAAACAACCTATAATCTAATAAAGTAGGTCAGTGACTCAACCATGCTCATCCATGTATCATGCTTTTAAAAGAGAGATGACTAATGACAGGCTGCTGCCAATCCACTCAGATTTTTCTACTTTAAAAAAATAGAGAACACTTCAGTTTAAAGGAAAATATATAGTGGAGAGATACCTAATTTAATAAATCAGAAAATTTGTTGTTACATTTTTTTTTTCTTTCTTTGGAAGGTTAAAAAAAAAAAAAACTTATAGCCCAGGCAAAGTAGAGGAAAAACAAAGTCCTTTTCCCTTATTATAGGGGAGAAAACTCCCCCAGGTAAATAAGATGTAGGATACTTGGATAGCCATTTTTGTAAAAATTACTTTTCCTTTTCCATAAAGTCACATGCAATGGAGCAGAAGTTCTGTGTTTGTAACCAATCCTTTATTGAAACTGGTAACTTGCACACTTTATAATAGAACAACAAAAATAATGTTCAATATATACAGCCTTTGTATGGACTATTTGGCTATACACAAGGCATAGTGATAACACAATCTAATCTTCATAAGAATCTGTGCACAAAAAAGACACCAAAGAGACAACATGTGAACATTACAGTGAAATGACATCACAGGTCCAGTGAAAATTCGGCATAATACAAAACATACCCATCTATTGCAAATGACATCTTCCTAAATACCCAGCTTTCATTCAGTAGTAATTTACCCAGAGTCTGAAGCAGATATTTGTTGTGTAGTTATGAGTCTCTTAAGTGACACAACCTCTGCATTTAAGTTTGCTATCCCCTGCTTCAAATATAAATTCTCTGGGTCAGCCACTTTGTAGACATTGTCTTTAATTTCAACAACTCCAGTTTTGAAACTATTCTGAGTCTTGCCATTAAGCTCTTTTTGATGCCAGTGTTCTGATTTGAGAGACCAGTCTCGAATGTTAGTCACTTGCACCGAAAAGGGCGTGAGAGACGAATGTACCATAGTTGGGGCATGATGTTTTTCAAGTTCAAGGTGTCTTTTTGATGTCACGTCCATGGGAGAGGAAAGTTTTTGCGTGGCATCAAACTCGTTATCTAACGCCTCTACTTTTATCTGCATGGCTTTGGCTTTGATCCGAAGCTTGTGTGGCAATGCAGAAGAATTCACTTCTGGAACCTTCACCACTGTCGCATGTACGCGTTTCAGTTCAACCGGAGAATGGATGGGGCCCTTGGGAACCTGCTGCTCGTCTTCTCCATCGGATGACTTTCCAACCACGCCATCGTCAGTCTCTGATGTTCTCGGGGAATTACTGGATGATCGACTGACTTGCAAGAGAGGGGGAGAATGTGAGTAACCAGGAAAAGAATTTCCTATATAGTTTTGATATATGGAGGCTGTATAGGAGCCTCTATCATCTCTAGGCTCTCTTGAGTAGGTATCTAGCTCCATCGGCTCTTGTTTTATGATTTGGAACTTGTTTTCGGGGCTTGTGCAGTTATTCTGGACAGGACTCTCCTGAGCATGGTCTACTGAGGATACTTCTGAAACGTCCGACAGAGAGCTCTGCGGAGAATGTTTAATGACAGAAATACAACTACTTGCAACCATAGAAGGTTCATGCTCGTCCAGAAATGAGCCGACGCTGGATTTGGAAGTCTGATAGTCTTGAAAGTATACAGCTGTAGAATTACTGAGTTTCTGAATCTCTTGAGCATACGCTGCAGAGCTAATTAAACCAAACTTTAATTTTAGCGAAAGCAGTTCAGCTTTTAGAGTGGCATTTTCTTCTCCCAGCGCAATTAGTTTGTTCTCTAAAACCAGGTCATTTAGTCGCCGTTTCTCACGAGACCGTTTGGCAGCTTCGTTATTTTTCCGCCTTTTTTCCCAATACATGGCATCTTTCTTTTCATCGGGAATGAATTCCCGCTTTCTCCGACAGGCTGATGATTTGTTTTTCCCCACATTTCCTTCATTTAGTAGCAAGTCTTCACTCGTACTCAAATCTTCTGACACTTCAGCTAGAGCAGAGTTAAGTACCATCATCTTGTCCATGCCGCTACCAGTATCCAGAGAGGCCTGTTCCTTTTTGATGGGCTGCATTTTCCTCAGCTACATCAGAAACAACCTTCACCTAAAGAGATGACTTCGGAGAACAAATTTTCCCCAGGATTCTTAAGCTCTTTAAAAGCTTTGGTTTAAAATCCATCAATAATCTTCCTTCCTGTTCAGGAGGAATCTGCTGGGCTCTTCTAATTGAATGGAGTAGGTGTCTTCTAGGCTATCTGCAAGACATAAAAATCAACAGTCATCTACCAGGCAAATACGTATGACCAATGCTGTACAAGGAACTATGCTAAGCACTTAGGGTCTACAGGTCTGAACAAGACACAGTTCTTGCCTTCAAGTTGTCTGCGTTCTTCAAGAGGAAATAAGTACCCAACTACCGATATGATAAAGCTTTAAATGCCAAGTGAGGCATATCAGCAGAGGACTCTATGTGGTTCAGGAGAATGAGAAGAAACAGCTGCCCTAGGAGGATTAGAGAAAGGCTGTATTTAATTAGGAGAAACGGTGGGCGTGGGGTGGACTTCATGGGAAGGAAATGACAGATTACCTATGGTCTGTTCACTTTTGCATAGTACATGCCTGTTACAACGCTGCCGAGAGAAGTTTAGACAACATTTATACACCTGCAAAGCAAACAAGCTCACCTCTTCAAAAGAGGGCTACCAAGTCCACTGTTTTAACATCAGAAAACAAGTTCTGCCTTTATTACATGGAGTGAAGTTTAAATGGAGGTCATTTTTATTTCCACAAAAAACAAACGGAAAGCCCAAGACAAACGACTGAGTTTTGTTTGTTTTTATTTTACTTTATTTATTTTAATCTGACTCTTAAGGAAGACATAGACACATGCCTGATTGCCTGATTTGGGCATATATCCCAGCTTATTCGACCGTGTGACTCACCACACCCAAACGCAAAGGATTCTCCTAAATAAAGTCATCTCTTCTGAGGCATCTGTGCTGTGAGATTAAGAGATGTTATTGTCACTGTTTCCTTCAAATTAATTCATCAGACATTTAGCTGAGAGTGAAGCATCCAAAAGGTTTTTTTTTTTTCCGGTCCTGAAAATTCTGTCTTAATAGATTTCAGCTATATAGTCTATCACCCAGTAGATGATGATGTTTTAGAAAGAGAATCTTTCTAGTTAATATTTAGTCAAACTTTACTATTTCCTATTTAGGAAAAACTATGTAGGTTTTGTCTTTCTTCGAACACAAAAACCCAGTTTTTCCCTACATATCAAATAAATTCTTTCTTCCTGTTAAAGATTTCTATCCAGTCATTCAGTTAGGTCTTCACTCCTCGAGCAAAATGAGTGTTGAAGCAGAGTTAGAAATTTCATCTAAAGGACAGTTACTTTTATCTTTTCCAAAGTGCCTTTCCAAATCTTCACTGTATCCTCAGGTACTACCTTTTATTTTTATTTTTTTTTAATTTTATTTTTTTAACAAAACATCCCATGGCCCCTTGCACACTATTAATTCTGGGTATTTTCTCCACTTGAGAATCTTTCCCTTTGGTGAACTTTTATTCATCCCGTCTTTTAAAAAAATCACATATTCTTTTTACATTTGCCTCACCTACTAGTTTTTTACAGTTATGCCTTCAAAAGGCTCCTCCATTCTGTCTGTTTTCATTATTCTTCCTAAAGTTTTCATTATTTCTATTCAGTAGTTGCCACACTGCAGACAGAAAACAATTCTACTTTCGTGTCTACTTCCATTAAACTAAAAGATCCCATTTATCATACAGTTTCTTTGACCCCTTTTTTCTTGGTATCTAAGTTCCATAAATCTATTTTACCATCTCTACAACTATGTTGGTACATTCAAAACCATACAGAAAACCTCATTTCTTTTGAATCTTCTTCCGATTTGGATTTCACTGCATGTACTATAAACCTGTCATTTGTCCCTCCTCTGCACTAAAAGAATATAAGTCTCTTTGACTTAGTTGGCAAATCATCACATATTGTCTTATGATATTTTTCTGTAATATTATTTATCAAATAATCTTGCAGTGTTGAAAGGGAGTTAATCAGCATTGTGAGATACTGCAGAAAGACGTGCTTTCATACACTGTGTATCTTTCTACCTGTTTGCCTTGTCTACCCCAACTAGACTGCAAATTACTTTAGGGCAGAAATTAATATGTATTTTCATCCTTTCTAGCAACAATTTGAACATATTAATGCTCAACATTTGGTTGATCATCACCCGCTTATGTTATATAAGGGAGTCTTCCGTACAAAAACTTTTCTGATATTTCATTTGTTTGTTTGTTTGTTTTGTTTTTAGGAGGAATGGGGAGACTGGGGCCTCATACATAGGAAGCAAGCGCTCAACCACTTGAACTACATCTGCTCCCCTGATACTTCCTTTTTAACTCAATACTACTGTGTGATTTTTAAAAGATTTTTGCTTATCAACAGAGAACTTCTTTTACTCATTGACTCATTCAGCACACAAAGAACATCTACTTTGTATCAGAGACTGAGCTAGACAGGGGCCACACAAAGATGGAGGGGAAAAACCAAACTCCCAGCACTCAAGGAACTACTAGTCTACGGTGGGAAACTGACATGAGAACAAGGGATAAGCCAGCTAGGAACAAGGGGGTTGCACAAACACATGTCCACTGCTTCTAGCAGCACTCCTGCTGTTTTCTCAGTGTGGTAACAAACAAAAACAACAATATATGTCATTCATTGAACCCTTATCAATAGACACCGTGAGCTGACCTGCCTGCATTATTTCATTAATTTCCAAAATAATCAATTTTCAGATAAGCAAACAGTGTCACGTGCTGGTTAAGGGACAGAGACAAGATTCTGGTCCACCCTTGACCACAAATCTACTTCCTTCTACAGGACCTGCTCCCACCCTTGCCCAGGATTGTTCTAGTGTATACCATTGCAAAGCATTCTCATTTACATCAAGTTCCTTTTCTGTGTCACTCTTATGGCTGAGTACAACACACCCATTTAATAAGTTACTCTGAGGATACCAAGGCACTGTTAGATGCTCTCATAATTTCTTTAAACCAACAGGGTACCATCTAGAATTTTTTCCTCCAGCTTCCTAAAGAGATGCTTTATATTCTGAGAGTATTTAATGAATTGAGAAAAATGACATTCAATTAATTCTTCTCTGCTAAAATGTTAATCTTTTGGAAATTCTACTTATGCTAAAATAAATAAAGGACAAGAAAAATTATAGCAATGGACATGTGTCAGCTATTTTAAAAAATATATAGCAAACATAATGGACAGTTTTCAAAATGTGGAGCAGGCAGTGTCTCTTCTGACCTCCTCATTTTTCAGTGAATAAGCTAAAAACAGAAAGGATGAGTGACTTTCCCAAGATCACACAGCAGTCAATGGCATAGATGGGTCCTGGAAACTATTTATGTCCCTCCACAGTGAATGTAAATTAATTAACATAAACGCAACGGTAGTTTACAATGCCTTCTAAAAACATCCGTATTTATGCTAAACGAATGCACTCATTTATTGAAAATTCCAGTATTTTCCTTTATGATTAATTTAACAATTACTTCATCTCACACCAGCAGTTAATGTGGAGGTACATTAGTCACTGCTTACTGTGTGTGTGTGTGAATAATTGAAACTAAATACCAATTCCATGATGTTAACATATTCAGCATGATTAACTTTATTATACCCATTAGAAAATATTACTGTTTCTTAAAAACGCAAATAAAAAGTGGAAATTTAAGAGCAGGAGTCATCACCTGCCAACTGACATATTATTCCCTACCTAACGTGGAGGTGCCACCATTACACGCCACTAAATTTTACTTTACTGCTTTTTAAATTAAATATATATAGCACATCAGACTATTTATACAAGCAAGAATTATATTTCATGAGCCCAGATTCTTTAACCTAAAGTGAGGTGACCTACGTATTTCTTTGAATTAAGACTAAGATTTGATTTAGAAAATTCCCTAAAAGAAACAAACTTTACAACATAAATTATAAGCCAAGCTTATCCTTGAGTAGTTACCTCATTATTCACATTTTTAATGATAGACTTGTAGTTTTCATGGCCCATACCTGATCTCTCAGAAAAACCATGTTTTACAATTCAAACTCTAGACATTATGGGAAAATTTTGTCACTAATTATGGGAAAATTTTGTCACTAAATATCTCTTTAAAGGGGAAGCTTTATTACAAAATGCTTCTATTAGAGATTTGTATTTTCAGATTTTGCCAGTACAAGATAAAATGCTATTTGATGTGCCCAATGATTTGAAAACATTTTTAGAGAAATATTGAATTTCCCCTTTACTCTGAATATATTTAGTCCCCCAGAGGTAGAGTACAGATAACCTTAAAGAAAAAAAAATACTTGTCAAGGTAAATCTAAATTAGGTTAAACTGTAAACCACCTATCCATTAAAAATGCAGTCACTTCTTTTTGAAAAAAAAAAAAAAATCGTGCCACTTTGGTGACAAAATAAAAATAATCACTTCACAGCTCTTCATACTTTTAAACTGTTAATACAAGCAAAATGTTAAGCAACATTTTCTTTCTGAGGGTAAAGTCCATGACATGATTGCTTTAACAAAATGCTTTAATTCTTTTTGTGGATACTAATAAAAAAAATTCTAGTATTTCCAAGCAGAAATAAAATAAGAAAAAAAAATGCACATGTACAATGGTGGGGGTGTGTGTGGATTCAGTAAGAAACCTTTGATGTTCCAAGAGGATTTTGTAATCACACTGAAAAATAAAATGGCTTTTTAAATTAAGAAAGTTACATTAAACCTAAGTGCCAATTATGTCAGAGAGAAATGTATCCTTGATCAAGATATAAACACATACTTACAAATAGACTCTCATACTTTGCCAGAATCTACCCTATCACAGCAGCTAACTGACCTCCTTTTTCTATTTGGGTGCCTCTGTACATAAATGTGTCAAAGTCTGATCAGCTTTCTGAAAACTGAAAATATTTCAAATTTCTTGCTCCCTCATCCTCGGCCAAGAACCATTTGAAAATTGGGTTTAAACGTAATAAATATTTGATGACTACATTGCATTTTATTACAACATTGTTGTAATTTAAGAAATTGAAATGTGAAACTGTATAACCTGACATTCGTTTATGAAAGAGGCCAGCGTTTGTAACCTAATGTTACAGCGTTTGTAACCTAATGTTACCAGGAAAATATTCTGAAGACTGCATAGAGTAAGCAAGAAGACGTTAACAAGTCCAAACAATTAACTGCATGGCTGAAGAAATAAAGAATAAACAGCCTTCACTTAAATAGGGAGAGTAATTTGAGGGGAAAATGAAACAGCAATGCATTTTTTAAAAATCTGCGGTAACTTGAAAATGGAGACCATTTCTTTTCTCCAAACTTTCAAAAAGATAATTTATCAGTCTAGTAACTTATCTGAAATTTTATACACAAAGTAACTCAGAAGAAATTCTGCAATGGGTGAGCTATACTAGAATACATGCAGCACAGAGTAATGATGGCACAAAATTGTGTGGTTTCAGGGGCTTGAGGCAGGGGGAATTGTGATAGGGAACGTTCTTGAATGTCCCTAATGATATTGAAGAATTAACCCAATTCTCTTCAGCTCTACTTTTTAATTTCGCATCCACTTTCTTTCCCAGTGAGCAGATGATTAGAAATGCCATTCACTGTATTTATTATGTGCCTTATGAATAGAGTGGATTTTTTTTAAAAAGATGAAGTGGTTTATTTTTGGTGTTTATTTGAAGGCTATTTAATTGCAGTTTAACATCCCTAGAAAATTAATTAATAAGAGACACTGTGTTCTGATCACTAAAAGACTCATAAATATTATTTTGATCCCACTGAAACTGAGTTGTTGGAGCACAGATTATTAATGAATGGCATCTAGTAAATCCTTATTAAACTTTCTTATCATAAAAACAAGCTTATGCTCTCTAATTAAAACCATATGAGAAACAGTATTTTAACTACAGGGAAGTTATTTGCAAAGAAATTTGAGAGATAATTTCTGGGGGGGGAGGGCGTGATAGTAAGAAAAATTCATTATGAAACTGAAAAAGTTTTATGTAATGCTTGTGTTCAAAGGTCAACATCTTTCAAAATTCTCATACAACTAGTCCAATCTGGATACAAATCAACTCAAATATAATTTAGTAAAATAACAGGATATCAAACAATGTGTTAACCCTGTGAAATACAAGCATACCTTTCCAAAACAAGAAATGAATATTAAAGGAAATTTCAATTACATTGTTCTGTCATATTTTGAGTTGAATCCCAAGCGTGCTCTCATAGTCCTCCATACAAATGAAAAATAAACAACTTTTAACAGCAGCAATGCCATCTGGATTACAATGGAAGTAATGAAGTGTGTGTGGTTTTGAACATAGGTCAAAACAAAACCTAGGCCATATGATGCACCTTTTCCATTCCCTAGCCCTGATCACATTTACATCTCATTATTGACTCTGAGGGCCAAGGACAGGTCAATTAGAAAGATCCACTGGGCTAGCTCAACATGGGAAAGGGCTCTAACAAAGAGCTTTAATTTTCAGGTTGTTGCATCATATGGATGTTATCATTGCATGTCACAAAGATAACACAGAAAAGGAAACTGTTTCAAAAACTGCAATGAGCTTGCACTCAACTCTCATTGAAAGGACAGAGAGAGAAAGGAGGTGTTATCAACACCCAAGGCCCATCCCTTTCTCCGTCTGGGGCCTGGGCTGCTAACCAATGGTTTCTAAGCTTCCATTTCCTCATCTATAAAACGTGGATGATAACAACGCATTGGAGAGTGCCTGGCACATACATAGTGAGTGTTCAGTAACTCTTTCTCATTTCTGTATTCTCTTAAGTATTTTTATTTCTGAAGAATAAGCCATTTCACGACAACAATGATTTAACTCTATGCCTTTCTAGCCTCTCATGAATTTTAGCAAAGCACTGCCTCTATGTTACAAGTATTAAATTAAACCAAATCACATGTTCTTGTTTATCTGTCAAATATCCACAGTTTTGCAAGATTCAACCTAAGTTTTCAACTATACAGGCTACACTCACCCCCTCTAAGATTGCTCAGCTGTGGCTCAAAACCTCAGAATTTTAGATGCCCAGATTGCCAGGGCCAGAGAAGAGTGAGTCACAGAAAGGTCAAGTAAGCTGGAAAAAGCTAAGCACTTGGCACTTTTTACATCATCCAAGCTATCATCAGCATCACCTCTCTGCTCCTAAAACAGTTCCCCCGTAACATAATCCAATGATTTGGTGAATCCGAGGTTTGGCAATGCTGGTAAGAATTCCCTTGAACTTAAATTAACATGGAACCTAACAGCAAACAGTCTAAGAAAAATAAATTAATCATCATTAGAAGAAAAAAGTATTTCAAGGAGGATCTTTACTCATAGGCTTAATTCAAACCATAATCTTTTACTATTATCACACAGAGAGGCAGGCAGAGAAAAATGGAGGTAAGCACCTACGTTAACAACAACAAAACTGGCTCCTGGCTGAACGGGTTTGTTTCCCTCAGTTTACCCTTTACCATAGAGACCAATGGAGGGAGATCACGGAAGTGGTAAGCGGCAAGCTGCGGCCTGGGGCAGCACAGCAAAGCATGTTTCTAAGGACTGAAAGGTGGCCTGTAACTCAAGACAGAAGGTGACTAGGGATGGGAGTGTGAGGGGACCATTCCACACAGGCCAAGTTTTCGGTCCATTTTCAATACAGCAGATTGCGTAGACACGCTTTCAGAGTATCTGTCATGCATCCATGAATTCACTCTGAATTACTGCAAGGACCGATGTGGACGATTCCGTTTTGTTTATTTTGAACTCGGTGGAGCTAAGTGATATACACACACATCCAGTTCTCTCTATATATTACAGCCTCTGATCACATAAATTAAAAAAAAAAAAAAAATACAGCCACACAACCGACCACAGTCAAGTTGGGGCCCTCCTTTTCCTTACCATCATTGGAAATTGGACGCCCTCAAGCCCAATGGCCGTGGTCTGTTGGGATATATAGGTTTTCTTTAAGTCCTTTGAAATAGACCTTTGAAACTGGCTCTGAAATGGACTTGAGATTCCTAGAACAAAGGTGTCTGAGGGTGCTCAGCCCCGCCATGCGAAAGGAGAGGAGTCAGACCCCCGGACTGGCCCTATTCGAGGGCGCACTGCTGGCTGCACCTGAACGCCACGGACTTCACTTCTCCCCACGCTTCCCTTCCTCGGTGCCGGCACTGCTCCTCTCCCCCCTCTCCTTTGTACCCACGAACCTGGAGCGCGCCCCCCATATGACCGGCCCACGGCCGCGTCCCTCCCTCCCCAGTCTCCGCGGGCCGCGCCACCCGGGTGTCCCCCCGCCCGAACTCGCGCGGCCCCCCGGCGGCGTCGCCGGGTCACCCGCTTCCCGCCGGGTGGGCGGCGCAGCGGGCCTCGGCGCCGCAAGGACCCCCAGCGCCAGAACAAAGGAATGTGGGGAGGGGGGCGAAGGAGGCGCGCCGGCCGCGGTCCGGCCCCCCCCTCCGTCCCACACACGCCCGGAGGCGCTTCCTGGGTCCCACCCCGAGGTGCCCTCGACCCCCACCCGCAGGCCCCTTCCCCAGCGTGCCCGCAGCCTCGGCTTCCCGCAGAAACCGAGGGCCCACCCGGGCAGCGCAGGCTCCGCCAGGAGGGCGCCATCGGAAGGTGGCGCTCCGCTGCCCCTTGCGGGTCTGGGACTCACCGCCCCCCCTCCCCGCCTCGCTAAGTAGGTCGGGGTCGGATCCTGGAGGAAACCTACATTAATATTAGTGTCTTGGAAAGAGATTGTAGCGATTCGGAGAAGCACACTTTGTTCTAGAAGTGAATCTCTGTAGTCCACCCCCCCCCCAAAAAAAAACCGCACATTATTTCAATTCTATATTAGAAAGAAAATCTGCCCATATACACACCAACATACACATGCATTTGCACATAATTACACTCCGTAAGAGTCCAGCAAGAAATTAATATCTGGATATATTACATATCCATATAGCCTCACATGACTAAACCCTGGCTATCCGGTCAAAAATTCAATCTACTACCCTATATCTGTTTCCCATAAATCATATCTGGTCTAAGGGGAAAAAAATACGATGTGAAATAAATACGTTTGACCTCATTCACTGCTGTTATTTACAAAAGCCAAGTACAGAAGATTCTCAGAGAACAGCAGTTTCCTAAAGTGTCCTTTAAAAAGATAAATGGGAGTCAGCATCCAGCAAATCACCAGGCTCTGTGAAATGCCTTCCTAAAAATACAATCTTATCAAAGGTCTCTGAAGGCGTGGAGTTAAAAACTACAGCAAATGGCCTTGAACTTGCATTTGCACACAGCCCTGGAGAAAACACCAGAAATAGCACTGCGAGGCCACAATGGTTAAAATGTGATCGTTAGAGCTAAATTTAGAAAACGCACATTTCATTTTGGGAAAAAGACGCACATTCCGTAGCATGGAGCGAACTCAAAGCTTACCCGGTTGTCTACTTGCCTGTTTTAAAACAGCCTTGAGGAAGAAACACACACACATACACACACGCAAACCAAAACCTGTTACAGTGACATTTTTAAAGGCTGAGATTGTCTTACTTTCTTTGTAGCAAGATTATAAAAGCACGTAATTAGCTCCCTTTCCTATGCTCACTGCCAGCAAATTCGGCAGTTACATAATGCAACATTTCCAGGAACTATTATGTGATCTGTCTCGGGTCGGAAAGAAAAGCAATGACATGAAGGTGAGAGAAAGGGCCGGTCGAATGGATGCAGGAAAATTAGGAAGGTGGGGAGGAAAACGTCACAATGGTTTGTCCCAGATTGAAAAATAATAGCTCCGAACATATAAGGGCGAACCCCTGAATGATCCAAGACCAGGATTCCACCCGAGGAATTCTTCCTTTCGTGTTCTGTAGGATTGTTAAAAAACGTATCTTTAATTTATTTGTGGGGCGAAATAGAGGTGTAAAGAACGGTCTGCTATCTAACGCTGCGCTAAGACGACCAAATCGTTGCACAAATACGTGCACATTCGCGCATCAGCCTCCTGATCCTCGCCAATATTTCACCGTGGGCAGATTATGCAACGTATTAAGAAACAAATCCCGCAAACCTACCCGAGGGCTTGTAAAACACGCTGACGACAGACAGGGGAGAACGTAAGTGGAGGCACAACCCCTGACACAAACAAACGCCGCGCAGGCATTCTCCGCATGCCGTCACCGTTCACGCTCCCAACCCTCTTTCTCAACAAGCAAATCAAGTCTATTCCCCATTACTCAACCCCCCTCCTC
>JAQZBX010030471.1:6964-26893 GCA_029593785.1 Cabassous unicinctus | reverse complement strand
GGGCAGCGAGTGCGGCCTCCAGCCGCCGCCGACCGCGGCCTGCAGGCCCGTGCGGACCTGAGAGCCCTCCCATGCACACGACCACCTCCGAACTCGGGCCCCGCTCCTGTCGCCTCCAGGAAAATAAAGACCAGGAGAGCCGGCCCGCTCGTTCCGCAGCGAAAACGCCGTTCCGCAGGATCGACAATAAATGCAACATCCACGCCCGTCCTGAGAAAGGCGCAGAGAAGGGACCGCCGCCGCGTCGCTGTTGGCCCCAGCCCAGCCGCGCAGTAGTGTGCGGTGGGGTGCGGCGTGGCCGAGAACGCGGTCTGAGGGCCGGGGGACGCGAGCCGAAGTGGCGGCGGCGGCGGCGGTGGCGGCGGAAGTGGAGTGGGGAAGAGGGGGTGGTTGTTAGTGTTTGGCGCCGGCGGAGGGAGTCATTCCTGCAGCTGCACTTCCGGTCGGCATTTTGTTCTGAGAGGGAGAGACGGAACGAGAGAGAGACACACACAGGACTCCTTCCCCCCCCCGCCCTCCCCCCCTCCCTCCGTCGGTACCGACTCACCCGACACCACCAAGCCGCAGGGAGGGACGCCCCCGCCGACGGAAGGATTGGTTCTCGGGCCCGCGGCGATGCCCCCCCGGTAGCTCGGGCCCCTGGTCGGGTGTTTGTGAGTGTTTCTATGTGGGAGAAGGAGGAGGAGGAAGAAGAAGCAGCGATTTGTCTTCTCGGCTGGTCTCCCCCCGGCTCTACATGTTCCCCGCACTGAGGAGACGGAAGAGGAGCCGTAGCCACCCCCCCTCCCGGCCCGGATTATAGTCTCTCGCCACAGCGGCCTCGGCCTCCCCTTGGATTCAGACGCCGATTCGCCCAGGTAAATTCCGGCTCTTTATTTCGGCGGCGGCGGCGGCGCCAGGTCCTCAGCGTCTCTCCTCCTCGCTCCCCTCCCCGCCGCTTCCTTAGCGGCCCCAGGTCTCTTCCACGGGCGAGTCTAGAGTTCGCTCCTCTCTGGTGGCAGCCGCCCTGGGTGGCGATGGTTTTGTACCGTTTCCCCGCCGGCTCCGGCGGCGGGGACTGGGTTCCTGCCGGGCCGCCGGGGAGGCGTAGGCCGGGCGGAGAGTGCAGGCCGCGGGCCAGCGGAATCTACTTGAGCTCGGGGATTAGGAGAGCTCCGGGCTGAGCGGAGCGACTGCTGGTCGGTGACAGGCCTCGCCCGGGAGAGGAGCCGTAGTGAGTGAGGAGGCGGAAACAATACAGCTAACAGCAAATGTGCTCTGGTCGTCCCCATATTTACAACTTTCCCGGTGCGGGAGTGGGGAACGTCCCAGTGAAACAAACAACCCCCCTTCTTCCCCCTGTGACCCCATGAAGGGAGGAAGTAGTTTCAGTTAGTGAGACAAATGTAAATACTCAGACACGGATCCAGTGCTAATTCTTACCCTTTGTAAAACTTGTTTGGACGTTGGAAAGTTAATAAAGACTCGTTTTCTTTTTTAAAGAATGAAATCGTCCATATGAATATTTAATATAGAAAACCATAGTGTGGTAGACACTGCATGTGTCCCCCCTCAAGAGCGAGCTTTTATGTTGTTTGACAGTGTGTGTTGGCACATGGACGTTTTATTCAAAGACAACTATAAAGTATTTGACAGGTTTACCTTGTCACTTTATATTTTTGTGCGTTATATAAGGACAGTTTTAAAGGACCGTACATAAAATTCAGGTACTTCCTGACCTAAATGTGCATAAGAAGAATTTTAAATGTTCTGAGAATTGTGCTGGAGTAAAGGTGCCGCCAGTTTTCTTTTAAAAGATAGAAATTGAGTTATGCTTAAAATCCCTGGGAGGCAAAAAATGTAAAAGGTGCCATCCTTTCATGTCAGGGCAGATCTTGAGGTCCCAGGATTGTCATTGGCTGTTTGTGCCCATGATGTTTGACTGTGTAATGAGAGAGGTGTCATTTTAATAGGTCAAATATATCTGTAAATGCTGGAGAAAAGAATCATTCTATCTTAACAAATTTTCGTTCGTCAGTAAGTTGTGTTTAGACCCTGTTTATGGAAGCATTTGTAATGTAGGTTGGTATACGGAGAAAACATCGATTTAAAAGTCCTCATTCATACAAATTGCATAGAAAAATTAATGTACCTGGTTTACACTATTTTGATACTTTGTCTCATTCACTGAAGGAAAACTTCCAGTGGTTAAAATGAAGCAACACTGATCAACAAAGTCCCTTGTTTTACTAGTGGTTGTTACATTGGTTCAAAATTTTTGTGTGCCTTTTAAATTATTATTTTCACTGCAGAATAAGTAACTTTCCTGTAGGTTATTATTGAGTTTAGGGTCCTGCTTACAATAAGTTGTTCCACATTTTCTCTAAACATACAGATAAATGTTAAAAAGAGTGAAGTTAATATAGCTGTCACGTACTAGGCATGTTTTTAATGCTATAAATCCGTGTAGTAGTCAGTAGCGTGTCCGTGATTTGTATTGGTCAGGGAGCAGTTTGAATTTTAAAAAGCCTGAAGCTCCTGCTGAGCCCCAATCCCGGCCTCCCTCCCTCCCACTAATCTCCCATTCCTGTCTTTGTGCTGCCTGCTCCTGTTAGACACTGTTTGCTACAGGGCTTCAGGCCTAAACCGGGTGGGGGGGCTTGTGGGTAGGGGTTTGTGGATGATGGTGGGGGGAATACAGAAGGAAGGAACATTTCACATCTTAAGAAAGCAGAAGGTTGTTTTTGGTTTTTTTTGTAAGGGCTTCAATGTAAATGTTTTAAAGGCCCATATTTGTTCCTGTGATTGTCTTTGCAACTTTTACTTAAATAAACTGAAATGTATGTCAAGGGATGAACATATTTCTACTAAAGGTAATGCAAAGAAGAATTCTGCTTGCTTAGTTTTCATCAACAGAAGCAACTTATTTAGAGTTTTGTTTTTTGTTTTTTTTTAGTTAAAAGGAGCTTTCTTGGATGGATGTTTGAATCACTGTTTTCAATATTGGTTTATGTGATTAATTTTTCTTGTGACTTTGGAATTAAATTACGGGGAATTAGTTATCAGATCTTATTTTCCTAATTCTACATATTTAGTAATTTGTAGCAAGTAATACAGGTTTGTGTGGTAGCCTTCGTTAAGATAGCAGAAACATTTCTTTAAAGTAGATTGAAAATGTTTTTGTTTGGTCCAAACCAATTGGGTAGATCAAAAGAAGGATAAAACATTGTAAAAAATCGAATAAAACCTAAACTTAACTTTAAATTTTTGATAACTTAGTTGGAAGGGGGCTGAAGAATAATTTGTTTCTCTAGAGATTATGAATAGTCTGCTCTACCTCTCCTGTATTGGTTGGGATGTTCACCAGTGGCTAATCTTGTATATTTTCTTTCTTTCTCTTTTTTTTATTTTTTGTTTTTGAAATTCAGTGAAAGGAGACAATCATAGGTGTTTCAGTAATGTTATAATTCTAGTTATATTATTTGGAAAACTATTTCCTAATATAGCTAAAGGAAATTTCAACAGTGTGGTTTATTGTGTATCTTGAGTCTGCAGAGTTACCAATAACTTGAAATATTACTTGAAAAGAAAACAGTTTTACAGTAAACAATGAAATGAAAGTTTAGTGAATCAAATTAAAGTTGAACATTACTTATTTTCAGTGTTTTGAGAAGAGTATATGGGAGGCTTCTTTTTTTAAGCCATTAAGCAATTTGTTTACTAAAGTTACTTGTATTTTTGAACCTGTGCAAGGGATCATTACAATAGTGCCCACTTTTAAGAAGAAGATTATATTTAAAGAAAGGAAGACTGTCTTTCTATTTGAGACTCTCTTTAGGGATGAAAAGTAGTTTTTACCATGATAGTAAACTTAGTTTTGGTTTTCTGCATATTGATCATTATTATATTTCAAAAATATTATGGGCTTAGCTCTACCAGTTTAAACACGAAATTTTTGTTGTTTGGAACTGGACTACCCAATTCAAACATTTTCTAACACTTCATAAATTAATTTCATATTTAAATTTTTTTATATCAGACCATTATCAAACTGTTCAAGAAACATTAGAACTCATGTTATTCTGTATTAGATTTTGACATACCCTATTGTGGTATTTTTACTATCTCAATATATAAAAATAATACAAGAGTAAACCAGAGTTCTATATAAAATCATTGCTTATTAGAAAATAGCATGATTTATAATTAATCTGGAATTTTTAATTAATGCCTGATTTCAGTTTTATATAAAGTGATTGGGAGGACTGAGGTTAAAAAAAAAATTCATTTTAAAGAAATGTAACGTCAACTCTGCTTACTACAGTTGTTTGCCATAAAAGGAATAGGGTGATTGACTAGGCAGCTTTAAAGAAGCCTGATAATTAATTGTTTAGTTGATGATGCTTATTTTAATATCCTCAACATAAGTTGAATTTTGTGGTAATTTATGGTCTTATTTAGCTTTTAAAATTCATTTAAAAATGTACTCTAAGCAGTTTTTCCTCTTTTCAGCAGGTGGTACTTACAATAATTCTTTGTATTTTTTAAGTTGGTCTTTTTTTTTTTTTCAAGGTGACCCGAGTCCATTTATAAATATTCTCTTACACTTGTGAGAGAAGTGACCAGCATGATTGTCATTTTTTAAATGAAAAATCTGACACTCAGGAGGCCACGTGTAGATTCATGTAGTGAGTCATTGAGAGAATAAGGATTCCCTGACTCTTGTTTTTTATTGGTTTATGTTGCTTTAAGAAATGTCTGAGCTCTGGTCTTGAAGCTAGGTGTTGGTGAGTGCCGACACAAATTCACCATTTGTGAATTTTTCAGTGATCTGAAGCCAAGGTGCTTTCCTTCATATTTTAGAGGGATATGATACCCGTTTCTGATCTCAGTTCTATTTTCCTGGTATGAAGCTATTACTCTTACATTAGAAATCTTGAATTTGTGTGTATGTGGTGTTTGAATGACTGATTTTATTTACATGTGCTCCTACTAAGGCATGCAAGTAAATTCATTATACTTGTAGTAAACAATATATGTTTCCTGAAATGTTTGATTTTTTAAATTTATTTTAAAACTTATTAAAGTGGAATTTTTATGTTTCTAGTTGATTAAAAAGCAATTTTTAAAACGTTTCTTTATTTAAGGCCATCATTGTAATTTTAGAGATTTTATATGCTTAGAATTTTTTGCCCAAATAGGTTAAATAATAAAAGTGATTTTAGTTATTTTTCTTGTATATCATTTTGTTTTGGTGTAATCTTAAATAAATTTAATGAATTGAGTTTTGTCAGATGGTATTGTTTTAAGACATACTCCTTTCAATTTCCAAAGTGGTATTATTAAGAGGGATTATTTCTTGATAGAACATTGCCAGCTAGATAAAATTTTGAGGGTTTATTTGCCAGGAACTGTGTGAAATATATCCCACAACACTATTTCATTTAATTCTTAAAACTTGCCCCTGAAGTAGAAACAATTATCATCTGCAGTTCACAGATGAAGAAACCGAGTCTCGATAAGTTTAGAAAGTTGCCCGTGGTCTTACAATTAGTAAATAAGCAGTCTGATTTCCATTTGTATTTCCATTTGTTCTTAAGGATTCAAGATTCCACGTTTCTAGTTTCAATAAAGCCTTCATATTATCCTTTGGTTACTCAGATGATTCATTACTTACAAGCCTTGTAGTTAAGGAAATTGTGTATTTCAGGCAAAGAATTAAAATAGAATTCAGATTATGTATCCTGTATATATAATGCTTTTGAAATAAATTTTTAATGTCTAATTTTTAAAATTTGAGTTTATTAAGCAATCCAAAATTTTTTTACTTTAAGTTTTATATTGAGTCGAAATTGTCAAAGCATCTAATTTTAGAAAGGGAAAAAATCAACTTTAGAGAGTGATTTCAGTCAAAGAAATGCAAATAACCAATTGTAGTATAGTAGATGAATCTATAAATAAGTATAACAAGTTTCTTAAATTCCAGAATTTATATAGCCAAAGAATGTTGATCCTTTCAAAGTCATCAATTTAGGAGGTTGTGTACTTATTCCAGAGCTATTAACATTACATACAACTTTACAGGAATTCCTTTTGGGAATACTTTTCTTAACTTTTTTGGTAAGTCTTTATTTATAGGGGTGAATTTGATTTTTAGATACAGTAAAAGTCATTTGGAACTGCGTTTAGTGGGACTAAGATTTAATAAGATATTACTTTGTGCCAGGCAACATTTGAAATATATATTATTAAGTTCTTTCCATATGCTGGAAACTGTGCCAGGGGCTTTAATATGAATTTTCTTAATTCCTCAAGGTATAGTATGAGGTTGGTATGTTCCTCTCCCTTACTTTATACTTGAGAAAACTGAAGTATAGAATAATTAACTTGCCCAAGGTTACACAACTAATAAGTGGAAGAAAGTGGAGAAATGTCTCCAGAGTTGATGTATTAACCATCAGCCTTAACCAATACACTGTGTATCTTGATTTGTACCTCCCATCTACACAGGTTGATCGTCCTGTCTTTGTTTTATAGGCAAGGAAATTGAGGCTCAGCATGTTTAAGAAACTTGTCTAGGGTATCAAGTCCAGCAAGTGTTAGAGATAGGATTCCAACTCAAATATGTCTACCTCTAAAATCTCTATTCTTTCCACTCTACTACCTTGCTTCTTCAAGATTTATAATAACAATTTTTGGTGAAAAGATTAGGCTTGATTATAAAGTAATGAGACTGGTTTTCTCCTGTGACTTTGGTAAAAAAGAGTCTGAAGATAATTTAAAAAAACAGGAACTCTAAAATGTCTTAGTTAAAGCAGATTCATTATTTGATTATGGTCTTTGGGGGCCAGGGATTGAACGTGGGATTTCGTATGTGGGAAGCTGTTGCTCAACCACAGAGCCACATCGGTTCCCCTGAGTTGTTTTTTTCTTTTCTTGTTTGTTTTTTTGTTTTTAGGAGGCACTGGGAACCAAACCCGGGACCTCCCATGTAGGAAGCAGGCACTCAACCGCTTGAGCCACATCTGCTCCCCCTTATTTCTTTATATCATATATGTAATACACAAAGTATGTTTGCAAATATATATTTAAATTGCATATTGATATTAAATATATGCATGCTATATCTGTGAAATAGCTTTTGAAAAAATGTTAGTCACTATTTTCATAAACTGATATTGTCATTCTTTTTATTATATTAAGCATTAAAAAAAATTTCCAAGAATATATTAAACTTCCAGTGTAATTCATTTAGGTGAATCGAATCGCTTTGCCATCTTACATGTGTATTATATCATTTAACATGGATATGTTAAACTCTTTAAAAATTTTATTTTGTATATTCACTTCTTTGGTAAAAAGGAAAAACTTTTTCGATACACAAAAAACATGAAATTAGCAACATAAATTAATTTATTAAAATAGTTTTATATACTTTTACCTCTCCTGAGAAATTCTAAAGTTGTGACATAATTTTGAAATGCCAGATTCCTTTTTGTGGCACATTTAAAAACTATCAATGCCTAAAATACTAATACAGCTATTAAAATTCTAACTTTAGTTTCACTAAAAATATTAATCTTTATGATTGTATATTTAATTAGTTAATTTCAAAACAAAAATGTCCTAGAAATTAATCCTTGCAAAGGAAATACGTCAGTGAATTTTTCTCAACAGTGCTACTTGGCAACCCTTCAGTATTTTAAAACCTACTTTTAGTAGCCTTTAGCTGATAGGACTGTAGGTTGCCAGTTTTTAGCTAAAGAATTGATCATCTGAGTGTAAACTATGTAAAATTTAATTTTTTCTTGGTGATGACCAAGTTGAAATTATACATGGGTCTAAATAGGGTAGAGTTCCCTTTTTTTTTTTAATTAATACTATTTAAAAATTGATGTACATGAGAAATATGTTTTTTCCAGGGTTCTGCCTATACCTTAGAAAGCTCTAAGATTGAAAGTTAAAATGTAACAGCTAAAAGATTTTTGTCATTCTTCCTCCTTTGAGAAAAGAATTAGGAATTCAGTATATATGCCATAATCTATTTTAAAAGTTCTCGCAAAAGACATTTATGTTACATGCTTTTTATTTGACTTTACTAATCTTTTTACTATTTTTTCCCTTTCCTTGTGTGTTTCTTCCTTTCTCTGTCAACTTCCATTCCATCTTTATTCTCCCCCTAAGCAAAATTTTACAAAGCAGCCTGACTAGATGTTTGTTGTTAATGCGGATGATCTTGTAATATATTATTTTCCATGGTGAAACTTAGAGCAGTTTGAAAGGCCTCAAGATTCTGAGATCTTCAGAGATTCACATTATTGCTGATGAAAAAGCATTGACATTAACTGAGAAAAATGTATATTTGTGTTGTGCTTCTTCCTTTATTCTGTAAGCATGCATTGCTTTTCGAAATGTCAGCTCATGGACCAGAAATTTTTTGTAAGGAGAAAGAGAAATTACAGATGAGGAAAACTATGGCCTTTTTTGGCAAAGGTTTCTCTGGTCATTCCATTTCATTTCATAGCATTTGTATAGTTTATTACTTGTACCTTCGGATAAAATAATCTGTTCCTATGTCTGTCAGTCATATTAAACTATCTGCTTTATGAGAGCAAGGAGGTGTATTTTCATCCTTACGTCTGTAACACCAGCATAAGTGTTTGTCTTGTTTAGGTATTCGATAATATGTATTGAACTGATGAGTTAGAATTGAACTGTATGATATTTCCTAGAGATATTTCTAAATCTAAGAAAAGCGAACATATAATTCTTCTGTTAATTTCAAAATATAATTCTCTCCTCTGGGTTTACCAGATATTAAGACCTCAAGGCTTCTTGCTTTTTGAGTAAGAACATTTTATACACGTATACCCATAACAATACATAGCATAACTTACTCGTATATAGAAAATTTTAAAAACAAAAAAATTCAAAATAGAATTCCTTTTTCAGCTGTTATTGGGGATCATCAAGTATAGGAAGGGCTTTTTGTTCTGGGAGTAGACTATTGAGGTATTTGTCAGGTTTAAAGAGGTGTAAAATTCACTCTTTGAGTTGTACATTTGAGTTCTGACAAACATTAGCAGTCTTGCAACCACCATCACAATCAAGATATAGAATATTTCCATCACCCCAAAAAGTTCCCTTGTGCCAACCCTTTGTCATCAGTCCTTACCCCTACCCTACGTAGCTCCTGGCAACCATATCTGATTTCTGTCCCTACAGTTTTTCCTTTTTCAGAATACCGTATTAATGGAATCATACAATATGTAGACTTTTGTGTCTGGCTTCTTTCACTTAGCTTTTGAGATTGATACATGTTGCTGAGGATTGTTGGTGACTGAATTTTGACATTGAATTTAATGTTCTTTTTCTTTCTAACTTTAACTTTGGCATTACTCCATCAAAAAGTAATGCTTTGAACAGCTTTAGATATTTTTCTTGTAATATTGGCAGTTGCCTTATTATAGTTTTACCTGCTGATTTTTATTCCACATGCCTGAAAATCTAGTGTAATTGACATTAAGTGGCATTTATTTATATTAGTAAATACTGTTAGGTTAGATGCTTTACCAAATAGGCAAAATAGACATTGCTTTCTTTCATCATTTCATCATAATCAAAATGGATGGCATAATGTATAATTAACATATAGCACATAGAGACTGGAACAAGAAATGAGTAGCACAATAACAACTTATCAGAATTTTACATTTTGCTTTGAGTTAAATTTTTGTAACTTATACTAAAAATAGAATATGGTTATAGCGAGGAACAGTCATTGTCTGTCTTCTAATCAGAATTAGAGAAGCAATGGTATTTACTGAAAGTTGGTGCATATAGTGAGAAAATAGCTGTTTTCTGGTCATTTTATTTGACATTTAAAATTTTTTTCCACTTCCCTTTTGAAACAGCTTTCTTTCCTGGGTTCAGGGATATCATTCTCTCCTTGTTCTTCCGTTTTATCTTGGACTGCTCCTTTTTAGGCTCTTTTGCTAGTTCTTTCTCTTTTGTCCACTACTTAGTATTCCCAAGGTGGTGGTTCTTCACCTTTTGCTCTGTTTATCTCACCTATTCACATGACTTGTTACATGGTACCTGTCTACTCATGACTCACAAATCTACCTCCAGAATATATTTGTCTCCCTAGCAGGATCTAGCTGTCTACCAGGCACCACCTGATGTCCCACAAATACTACAAATTCAAAGTATATAAATCTGGACTCATCCCTCAACCCTTCCCTATTCCCACCTCTCCCCATCACTTGTACCCTGCCCACCTCCCCATCCCACCCCACCACACCCTCCAAAGAAAGAAAACTGTTCTTAGAAATACATGAAGTGAATTAATGTTTCCACCATCAACTCAGTAACCTAAACTAGAACTTTTGGAATAATCCTTGACTCTTCTTTTTCACTCTGCTTCCAATCCAGTTGTTCTCTCAGTTCTGACATTCATAATACCTGCTTAAAATATCACTTGAAGTCATTCCTCCTCCACTGTTTTGATTCTGAGAGTGGGCATGTACAACTTGTCAGATTGAGTAACTTCTATCATATTAAGAACAATTTTGGGGTAATTGTGAAAAATGTATTTAGTGTCTAGATACTTTTTGTTTATATGTTTGACTCTGGTATTTCAAATTAAGGTGTAATCTTCAGTAACATTCATAGACTGTCTTCTGTAGACATTTCCATTATATCTGAAATCAGGGCTTCTGACTTACAGCCCAGTATAACAACTAGAACAGTTTGAACTCAGCCTTTATCTTTTCAGATGCTGGTTTTAGAGTACTGCATTTCGTGGAGTGTACATTCATTTTAATACTGAGTTGATGTGTTCTAGAGCAGGGTCTGAGTCGAGAAGAAAATGGGAGGAAAGGTAAAGGAAGGACTTTTAAATTGATTTTCTTATACTGTGGAACAAGTTCACTTGAATACATTTTCATTTGTATTGTAGACAACAGAAAACTAAAGAACCCAAAAACAGGGTTAGTAGGTATACAAGCATTTTAATGGCAAAAGATACATTGTAACTGTATTGCTTATTTGGGAGTTTGGAAATTATTGCCTATGGTTTTGTAAAACCATCTGATGTTTTTTCTTTAGTATAAGAAGTTATTCCCCCCTCTCCCTCAATTTGAATGAAACAGTCTGCTTAGAGTTATAGTTTAAATAATACTGAGTATATATTTTATGAAAGGGTATCTTTTGAAAGTGGGTGCTTCTTCTCCCACCACCCCACCACCCCCAGTGCTAATTACCATGTTTTGGGAAAAATGGGACCATTTTCCAAAGGCTGAAGAGGAGCCTATATCTGGTTAGTTATTTGATCCCTATGGTGATTTTTTTGTGTAGGGATATCCAGTTGTCCCAGCACTAGTTTTTGAAAAGATTGTTCTTTCCCTGTGGAATGACCATTGGCACCCTTATCAAAAATCAGTTAAACATAAATGTGAGGGTTTATTTCTGGACTCTCAACTCTATTCCATTGATCTTTCCCTTAGGCAAGTACCATACTGTCTTGATTACTGTAGCTTTGTAGTAAGTTTTGCCTTCAGGAACTGTGAGTCTTTCAACTTTGTTCTCTTTCAAGATTGTTTTGGCTATTCCAGATCTTGTGTATTTCCATATGAATTTTAGAATCAGCATGTCAATATTTGTCAAAAAAGCTGAGGTTTTGATAGGGATTGCCTTGAGTCTGTAGATGAATTTTAAGAGTATTGCCATCTTAAAAATAGTAAGCCTTCTAATCCATGAATATGGGATACCTTTCCATTTAATTAGGCCTTATTTAATTTATTCCAATGATGTTTGTAGTTTTCAGTGTACAAATTTTGCACCGCTTTTGTTAAATTTATTCCTATTTTATTCTTATTGATGCTATTATAAATGGAATTACTTAGTTTCATTTTCAGATTGTTCATTGCTGGTTCATATAAATACAGTTGATTTTTGTATATTTATCTTGTATCCTGCAACCTTACTGAACTCATATATTAGTTCTAATTCATACTCTCGTTTGTACTTCGATTTTGTTCATTCTGCCCTTCTTCAGTGAACTTCCTTCCAAATACTACATGCCATGCCAACTGTAGTTACAAAGTAGAATTTTTCCTATTTGCCCAATTCTCCTCCTTTATGACTTGAAAAGACCTTTGCACATGTGAAAAGTAAGATTGGACAACTCAGAAGAAAAAGTTTTGAACACGTTATGTCAGTATTTTCATGTAGTGCTGTCTGATTCTGTAGCATTGAATTAAAAATTGAAGATTGTGGTCTAGTACTTACTGGACTTACTGTAAATACTTACCTATAGTCTTACCTGTGGTAAGATATCTCAAGTGCTTATTGCAGGAATAAATAAATTCCTCTGCTAACAATGTGTATATATGGCCACAAAATTCTTTCTACCATTAGTAATTTCTTTTCTTGCATTAGTTAATAAGTGATTTTCAGTAGTGCCTTTGGAAACTTTGTGACATGTTAAAAAAAAAAAAAAAAGACAGTAGGCAAGGAACAGAAGAGAGGAAAGGAGGCAAGACTAATAACTTGAATTTTTTTAAAACAGACAATGCTGTGATTAAATAGATATATCAGTTGATTAGGAACAAAAGAGGAAACAGCAGTAACTAACTATTATTCTTCAAGTTCAAACTTCTGTATTTTAAATGAGTCAGAATTGAACCTAAAATGGTAAATACACATATAAAAAGATACTCAACCTCACTAGCAATTAGAGAAATGTAGAGTAATAACTAGCCTATGTGTTCTCCTGATCAAAAAGAATTAAATAAGTGCATAAAGAACCCTAAAAAGTGTGCTTGTTTAATAAGTTTTAGCTTCCATTCTTGTTATATATTCTAGATGCAAATTCCTTTCACTTTCTTGATTATACATAATACACCTTGGATCCTTAAATGATAAATAACTATTAAATAAGATTTAAAGAAGTATCTTAAAATTGGATTTTGATTTTACGTCAGAAAAATAATCAAGGTTTTGTTTTAGGAAATCAGGTAAAGTATTTGCCTATTCTTTCAATGTTGTATTTACCCAGTTGTAATGGTTTCAAAAATTTTCTGCATCCTAACTTTGGCAAGTGGGCTTTTAAAACTCAAGGAGTCAGGATTTCTATCCAGAAGCAAATAGACTCAGTAAAAGAGGAAGTCCTGGGAGAGCAGAGTGGAAAAAAAACAAATGTAATGTGATTGATTGCCTTATAGGTATTTAAAAATTACTGTGTATTGTTTTTTGTTTGTTTTGTTTTTGTTGTGCCTCTATGGAAGTTTTACATCATTTGCTTTCTTTGTGTTATACCTTTCTTGGGGAATCTCACTTTCATTCCAAACCTTTGTATTGAGTTTTTGAGCAGTAGAATTTTGTAGAAGGAAATTAACTTAAAGAAGTCATTTGAAACTTTGGATGCTGTGATGCCATTTTAAAAGTGAATTTTTAAATAGCCTTAAAGTAGCTGATAATGAACTACCTCTCAAGTATTGCTTTGTAACTCTTGGGCCATAGTCATGTTTGTCTCCTCATTTTATGATTTTTCTTGCATTTTAAGCCTCAATCACCCTATGATTATTTGTTCAATTTAAAAATTTCAGTCTGTCTCTTCCACTTACCCCATAACAGCATCCCTCGCAGTGTATATGAGCTTTTTATTTTTATTTTTGTATTTTTCCTCAAAGTGAATTAATTAAGCCTTTCTACCTGAGTTGTTAAAAATCACTTCTTAAGCACCCATATACATGGAGATTAAAGTAACACATAAAATCAATCTTAGATTTTGTCAGATCCTATGCCTGCTGATGGATCAGATGTTGTTTTCAGTACTCTTTTTTTTTTTTTTTGGCATTATGACTGAAAGAGTACTTAAAACACTCTCACTTCTTATACTTTGTTAACAGAATCTAGAAGGAGCTAAACAGAAAGGAGTCCAGAAGTCCCTTCTTTATAATTTAGGAAAAGGAAGGCTTTTCACTAAAAGCTTTCATTGCCTCACTTCTAGCAATGAAAGTGACATTGCCTTCATTGCAAATAGCAGTGATAGTTTATATTTGTCAAGAGCACTCTGTTTTGAATATTTTACTTGCATTAGCATTTAATCCTCACTACAGTCCTTTGAGATGTAGGTATATTATTATCCCCACTTTAAAATTAAGAAACCATTGCTTACAAGGAATGTGACTCACCCAAGGGGGAGAGAGGGATTTTAGTCAGCATAATTAAAATGAATGCATGCTCCCCCTAATTCAATTAGACTGCAAGCTCCTTGAGGTCAGAAATTTAGCATTATGTTTATTGCTTTATTTCAAGTATAGTACTTAGCATAACACAAGACATATAGCATATGTTCAGGGTTTTTTTTTGTTTGTTTTTTACAATGAGGTTATAAGAGGCTGAATCATTAGCCTTAGCTGTAAGCTTCCTGGAGGGAATCCTCACTAATCTCATTTGCATTGCATATACTTTTTCCTTTGCTTGGAACACCATTTTCCCTGTATCACTCTGGTAAGTTCTGATTCATTTTTCAATTTCCAACACAATTCCATCTTTTCTGTGACGTCTTATCTCTTTTAGGCAGGATTTGTGATTCCTTTCTTTGTCCTCCCACTTTTCTTTTTCTTCATTTTTTAAACCTTTTTAATTATACCTACTATATCGTACTTCTCTTCTTCCACTTGCCTGAGGGATACCTTGATAGGGCAGGAGAGGGGGCCATGGTAGACTATATCTTATTCATCTCAGTTAACTCTAGCATAAAGCACAATTTCTGGCACGTGGTAGATGCGCAGTAAATGTTTGAATGAATTCATGCAAACTAAAAATAAAATTGTAGATGAGGCACTTTGTTTAAATTCTGTCCACTAAATTATTATCATTTGCTTTGTGATTTTAAGCTACTCTTTAGTTTATATTAAAAGAAATCATTACTCTGCTTTCTTTCATATATACTAATAATAGAGGAGATTCTGTAGCTTCTCAAGATTGCTGCTAGGTTTTCATAAGAAGCTCTCTGGCATTTTTATCCTTTGGGAGGAAAATTTTTAAAGGGGGGAGAAAACCTAAATCATTGAAACATGTCATCATAGATAAGCAAGATATCTGGAATAACAAATTATTGAAGAATTTGAGTATAGAAAGGAATATGTTAGATTGAATTCTAGGCTCCTTAAATACAGGGTAGTCAGAGTGCATCAGAATTATATTTGCTCTTATGCATGCCACTTACTGATTAGGATTGTTTATGAAGTTCAGTTAAGAGAATATGAATAGAAGTGTTTATAAATAGGATAGTACCATAAGTTAGTTTCTGCAAAAGGAATTTTATTAAATTATGTAGTAAATAGTGTAGATTAAATGATGAATTTTTAAAAACCACTGTAAATTACCTATTGCTATATAACAAATTACTACAAAACTTAGCAACTTTTGTGGGCCAGGAATCTGGGTGCAGTTTAGCTTGGTGCTGTCTTACTCAGTGTGTCTCAAAAGGCTACAGTTAGGGTGTCGCTGGGGGCTGCAGACATTACAGGTCTCTACTGGGGAGGATCAGCTCCAAGTTTACTCGGTTGGTGGTTGGCAGCACTCAGGTCCTATCTGGCTTTTGGCCGAATTCCTCAGTTTCTTGTCACATGGGCCTCACCATAGAGTATCTCACAACATGTCAGCTGGCTTTCCTTAGAGTGAGCAAGAGAAGGTACTCAAGACAGAAGTCTCTTTGTAACCTGATCTCAGAAGTGACATGCCATCTCTTCTGCCATGGTCTACTTTTTAGAGTCATGTCACTAGATCCAGCCCACACTCAAGGGGATTACACAGGGTCATGAATACCAGGAGCCATCCTATAGGATTAGTATGAGGATATGAGTGTTGTAAAAGTGAAAAAATTAAACAAAAAAGTAAGCTCAGGGAACAAGTTGTTTTGTACACTTTTAATGTGTAAAGGATAAATTGCCTAAAAATTATTAGTCAAGAACAGAAATATTTAGTTTGTCAGGAGTTAGCAGGAAAATGTAATAAGGAATGCATTTGAATAATTTAAGTATGTGTTCATGGGATCAGTTCACCTCTTGCTATATGTTTCTCGTTTCTGGGATTGGTTCTGATACAGAAGTCTTCTGTTTGAGGGAGATTCACTAATGAAGGATTCTTATTTGAATATTTAAGATTCAGCGGTAGGTGATTGAACAGATAATCTTAAAATTTACTTTCAAGGTCAGACTTGGACTTGAATATGGAATACCTTCTCAATTTAGCTTTTCATATACAAGCAGGGACATTTCCCCTGTGGATCAATCTTAATGAGAAATGTACATGACATATAAAGAAAATTTCAAAACTTTGGGAAAGGTAAATAGAGAATATTTTGAAGATGCCTGTTATTCCTAAATTATTTATTGGTTTGATAATTTTTTTCCTTTGTAATTAAAAAAAAATCAACTTTTTTTTGGAGCAGTTTTATGTTTACAGAAAAGAATGAACAGAAAGCATTGTTTTAGTTTGCTAGGCTGCTTAAAGCAAATCCTATGAAATGAGTTGAGTTTAAACAGTAGGAGTTAATTTTCTTAGAGTTTGAGACCATGAGAATGTCCAAATGAAAGCATCATCAAGGCAATGCTTTATT
The DNA here is from genome assembly GCA_029593785.1 of Cabassous unicinctus. Taxonomy (NCBI): domain Eukaryota; kingdom Metazoa; phylum Chordata; class Mammalia; order Cingulata; family Chlamyphoridae; genus Cabassous; species Cabassous unicinctus. The sequence continues at coordinate 10,281 of JAQZBX010030471.1, read as the reverse complement.
CCCAAAGACTGGCTACCAGGGATCCTTGGCTCCTCTGCCACATGTCAAGGCATATGGCAGTGTTTGCTGGTCTCCCTTCTCTTCAGGGTTTCCTTAATTTCAGCTTCTTGCCTCTGTGGCTTTCTCTTTGTCTGAATTAATTTTCTTATAAAGGACTCCAGTAGAGGATTAAGACCCACCCTGGGCCTCACCTTAACTGAAGTAACCTCATCAACAAGGTCCTACTTAAAAGGTTTATACCCACAGTAATGAATTAACTTTAAGAACATTATTTTCTGGGGTACATACAATTTCAAACCACCACAAGTACAGAGTTCCCATAATCCCCGTACACACACATGCATACCCACACAGTTTCCCCTTTTATTAATATCGTGCTCTTGGATTGGTGTGGTACATTTGTTACAGTTGATGAACCAATATTGATACATTATTGTTATTAACCTAAAGTCCATAGTTTACATTAGGGTTCATTCTGTGTTGTACAGTTCTATGTGTTTTGACAAACGCTTAACACTATGTATCCACTATTATGGTATCATACAGAATAGTGTCATTGCTCTAAAACTGCCCTGTGTTCTACCTATTCATCTCTTCTCTCCACCCACCTATCCTGAACCCATGGGAATCACTCATCTTTTTACTGTTTTAAGTTTTGCCTTTTCCGGGATGTTATCTAGTTGGAACCATACAATATGTAGCTTTTTCAGACTGCCTTCTTTCACTTAGCAAATGCATTTGAGCTTCCTCTGTGTGTGTTTGTTTTTTGTGGCTTGATAGCTCATTTCTTTTTATCGCTGAATGATATTTCATTGTATAGATATACCATTTTGTCTGTCCATTCAACTATTGAGGGACATCTTGGTTGCTTCTAATTTTTGGCAAATTATGAAAAAACTGCTTTAAATATTCATGTGCAGTTTTGCATGGACATACATCTTCAACTTATTTGGGTAAATACCCATGTTGGAGTACATGGTAAATGTTTAGCTCTTTAATTGTGCTGTTTGTTTTCTTATTGTTGAATTTTAAGAGTTCTTTGTATATTTTGGATACAAGTCCTTTTATTGGACATGAGTTTTGCACATATTTTCTCCCAATCTGTGGCTTGTCTTTTCATTCTCAAGTTTTTCACAGACTGGAAGTTTTTAATTTTCATGAAGTCAATTCATCAATTTTTCTTTCATGGATTGTGCTGTTGGTGTTTATATATAAAAACTCGTTACCAAACCCAAAGTCACTTAGATTTTCTCCTATGTTATCTTCTAGAAGTTGTGTAGTTTTGAATTTTTCACTTTGGTCTGTGATCCATTTTGGGATAATTTTTGTGAAAGGTCTGTGTCTGGAGTCATTTTTTCAGGTGGATTTCCAGTTGTTCCAGCACTCTTTGTCAAAAACTTTATCCTTTCTCCATTGAATTGTTTTTGATCCTTTGTCAAGTATCGGTTGACTATACTTGTGTGGGTCTATTTCTGGTCTCTCTTTTCTGTTCCATTGATCTAGTTGTTCTTTTGCCAATATCACACTATCTTGATTATTGTAGCTTTACAGTAAGTACTTGAATAGTGTTAGTCCTGCAGCTGATGATATTGTGTTGGCTATTCTGGGTCTTTTGCATGTAAACTTAAGAATCTCAAAGTGACTTTCTGGGATTTTGATTGAGATTGCATTGACTCTATGAAGAAAACTGATGTCTTAACAATAGTGAGTCTTCCTATCTGTAAACATGGCAGAGTTTTTTAGTTTTTCTCATAGAACTCTACATATTTTGCTAGATTTATAGCTAAGTTGTGTGTGTGTGTGTGTGTGTGTGTGTGCGCGCTAATATAAATGGTTTTGTGTTTTTAATTTCAAAATCCAGTTGTTCGTTGCTGGTATATAGGAAAGAAATTGTCTTTTGTACATTAACCTTTTTATCCTGTGACCTTGCTATAAATACTTATTAGTTTGGAAGGTTTTTTGTTTGTTTGTTTGTTTGTTTGTTAATTCTTTGGGATTTTACACATGGACGATTTTATTACAAAGACAGTATTATTTCTTCCTTCTCTTTCTGTATACCTTTTATTTCCTTTTCTTGCTTTATTGCATTCCTTATTAGCTAGGACTTCCAGTACGATGTTTAATAGGAGTGGCAATGGGGGCAGATGTGGCTCAAATGGTTGGGCGTTTGTCTCCCATATGGAGGGAACTGGGTTCAATTCCCGGGACCTCCCGATAGAGGGCGTGTGGGTCGCCAGGTCCTGTGCGTGGGTGCATGGCCAGGCCCCGCTAGCTAGTCGCCATCAGGCCCCGTGTGCGGGTGTGCTGTCAAGCCCCGCCGAGCCACGCAGCAAGATGATGACGTAACAGGAGAGTGACAAAAGGGAGAGCCAAGATGAGACACACCGAAAATCCAGGAACTAAAGTGGCTCAGACAGTAAGATGCCTCTCTCACACATCGGAGGTTCCCAGGATTGAGTCCCGGTGAAGACAGGAGGAGAAAGATGAGAAGAGAGGGCAGGAAACAGACACAGATAATTGCCCAGTGAATGGACACAAAAACAGCAAAAACGAGGGTGGGGTGGGGTGTAAAAATGGTTAAAAGTAAATAAATAAATCTTAAAAAAAAAAAAAAATAGGAGTGGCAAGAGGGGACATCCTTGTCTTGTTCTTCATCTTTGGTGGAAAGCATCTAGTTTCTCACCATTAAGTATGATGTTAGCTGTTGGGTTTTTTGGTAGATTTTCTTTATAAACTTGAGGAAATTCCCCTTTATTTCAACATTGCTGAGATTTTAATTATGAATGGTTTTGTCAAATGCTCTTTCTGCATCTGTTGATATGATCATATCATAAATAATTCTATAGCCTGTTGATGTAATAGATTAATCAATTTTCAGATGTTGAAACAGCCTTCCATACCTGGAGTGTCACACTTGGTAATGGTGTATTATTAATTTTATACTTTGTTGGATTTGATTTACTAATACTTTGTTGAGGATTTTTGCATCTGTGTTCATGAGGGATATCAGTTTGTACTTTTCCTTTCTTGTATTATCTTTTCGCTCAAAATTCTTTGAGGGGAGAGGATGTGGTTCAAGCAGTTGAGTTCTCACTTCCCACATGGGATGTCCTGGGTTCAGTTCCAGTGCCTCCTGAAAAAACAAAAATAAACAACAAGCAAGACAAATGGAAAACAAACAAACAAACAGCAAAAAAAAAAAAACAACTCAGGGAAGCTGGTGTGGCTCAGTGGTTAAGTGCAGGCTTCCCACGTACTAGGTCCTGGGTTCAATCCCCCAGCCCCCAGTAACTTAAAAAAAAAAAAAAAAATCAGTG
>JAQZBX010030470.1:0-26790 GCA_029593785.1 Cabassous unicinctus | reverse complement strand
TGAGAGAAAATATAAAATATAATAAAGCTGGATAAAAGTAAACAATTTTATAAAACTGAAAGAGAACATTAAAATAGGGGAAATATGGGAATACGGAGAAATACATCTAAAGTACATAACGGAACTTATCAAACAAAAAACCAAACACCAAATCCATGTTAAACAAATGATCAAGGTATATGAAGGCACAGTTCACAAAAGAAGAAGCTCATATAATAAATATTTGAAAAGTGTTCAACCACACATGCAATTTTAAACAATAAGGATGCAGCAGCTCTGGGAAACTATGACGAATACTCACAGCTGGCCTCATTATAAAGATTATAAAGTGATCCATCTCTTTTGTTTTCTTCAAGCATATTGCCACATTTTAACCAGAAAGTGAATTCTTGAGAATTTACTCATAGGAAATTAGTCAAAAGACTAAAAAAGTTTCCAAAAGGCAAACGTTTATTTTAAAGATTCACTAACAAATAGATAAAACAAACTCTACCAAAAAAATTAAATGCCAAAACAATTGAGAGCGCCTTCATAGGTCCACAGGGAAGAAGGTGACTCAAGTGTGGTGCGCGCCTTCAGAGCCGTGCATCCTGGCTTTCCTCAGTGTGGTGACAGTCAAGGCAGAGGTCGGGAAGAATGGCACTTTGAAAAACTGGCTGAGTTGCATTTCAGATTTTGTTTCACTGTGAGGTTCTTGTGTTTGGTGGGAGCAAGATGTGACCTTTCGTATATCAGAACTCCTAAATAAATCACAAGATACATATGATACAGTAAGATTATCATTGTCTCTCACTTACGGTGTTTGTCATATCCTTTGTGCTGAGGACCCAGGTAAGGTTTAGGGGCACCTGGCAATGTATGTAATAGATTCCATCTCTGTCAAAAATGGTAAAGTGAGCAAGCCTAACTATAGAAACCTGGTAACAGGTCATCAGTGAAGCAGAGGACAGGAAGGGCAGTCTATTTTTTAAAGTTCTGTAGGATTTAAAGACGTTCTCATTTTTTAAAATATCAGAACTAGATCATTGGTGTGTTCTTGAGCATTAGTTGAATGAACGATGTTGTTTTAAATGAAACCAGGTATAAAAGGTAAAATTGCAGACTGCTAATCAGAGACTCTGGATTTCAGGGTCTTGTCCCCACATTTAGAAGGCGTTTCTTCCTCTCTAGATTTAAGCTCTTTCCCACTGATGGTGACAGTGTATTCCTCCCATTGCTCTTTTGGCATGTGAACATGTGTGCTTATGCCTGAATATCTGTGTGTAAGGCACATGCAGAGTTAACAGCTCATGGGGATGAGGTGTTCCACATAAGTGAATTTCTCCAGAAAGTAGAAGTTTATACTTTATTAGAATACATTCCCTGTGCAGTTGGTTTCTTAAACAGAGAATAATAAGCATGAATTTTGATGATGTGACAGGTATAATGTTTTTATGACTTTTTGAGATCTGAGGCTTCAGCTTAAAGTTGATAAAGTTGTTAGTTGTTAATATTCTGACCTCTAGGTGATTTTGTGTGTGTGCATGTGTATGTGTATACAAACATAACTCAAACAAAATGTGACATACTGTGTAACTCCTCATGGTAACATAATTTATAAAAAAGAAAAATGACTACTACACAGATGAAAATGTGAAGCCAAATATAATACAGTAAATCAACTTAAATTATCTCAAAAGTAAGAAATTAAAAATTGTTTGAGTCCAACAGTTTTATCCTGAATGAAGAAAAAGTGTAGGACCTTTTCTTGTTCATTACTCAGGGACAGGTTCTAATCCAGAGGCTCTTGACCTTTTTGTGTTCCACGGACCCCTTTGCCAGTCAGGTGAAAACCACGGACCCCTTCTCAAAATGTAGTGGCAGATAGTTTTATGACACTCAACATTGGAGGTCAGAGAAAATAAAGATAATAAGTTGGCTTTTTTTCATTTCCAGCTCACGGACCCCCTGAAACCTCTTCACAGACCACTGGTTAAGAATTCCTGTTCTAGACCATTTTCTTTCTGTATCTATCACTGGGCTGCAAAAGACCTAAATCAAAGTATTTTATGTTGAAAGCACAGTATAACATTGATTTTATTTTTTTTTCCTGGTAGTAATTAAGTCAATCAGCTACTTGCTTTCTGCAAATCTGCTAAGCACAGTTGTTAGAATCTGAACCTTTAATTTCCTACATGTAGTTACAAAGTCCAACTTTTCTTTAGTTTGTAGTTCTAACAAATACATATGAGAACAGCTTTGTTTGTGGAAACAGGTTGAGATCAGTCTGTCCTTATACTTGTACATCCCGTGTGGCACATATCTGGCACATGTACTGTTCTATTCCACACCCTTGGCAGACATGACTAACTGGTGGAGCACGCATGCCCCACCAATTCCCCACCAGAACCAGACTTGGCCTTACAGTTCTCAAACAGTGCTCCAGGCAGCCTGTAGCGGTTAATGGGAGTTATTTGACAAAACTGTTTTTGCTATCTCAGCTCTAGATTGATACGGAATAAAATAGCCTGTTGGCTGTTCATCCTTTATTCAGTGCTACTTAGCTTTTACCCTTTGATATGAATCAGAAACTGACATTAAAATAAGGTTGTTTAAAGGTTATTTAAAAGCATGAATTTTTTAATGCATAAGCTATGGCCAGTGTTCCTCTTTAGCCAGATTTGCTTGCAAACAAAAAAAATGAGAAGAAACAGGCTATTAATGTGAAATTAGGGTAATTGTGTTTTTGCTGAATTGACCATTTACATGAAGTTCATACTCCTACACACTTCTCTTCTCTTAAGGTTTTATATGTGCCATTTGGTTCAATGTAAAGAATTACTTGGTTCTTGAGTATTTATCATCATGGAAAGAAGCTATGGGGGCCTAAAGCTTCCACTAGAAACTCACTGAGATTAGCTATTTTATAAAGTAGTTTAGTGTCTGTACTTAATCAACTAGCCTTCTGTTTGCATTTCAACCTCCCAGCTTTTTAGAGCCAAAGTAAAATCTTCTTTGTGAAATTACATTGCTGGCAAAACTTTAGTTTTGGCATCTTGTCTCCTGACCAGTAGGGCCTTGTTTCTCCCCAAGGAATGTGTGACTGGCTGGTAGTAACAATTTCTATTTCTGTCAAATATGTGGCTATTTTATCAAAGTAAAAAAAAGATGTGGGAAGCGGGTGTGGCTCAGTGGATAGAGCCCCCGTTTACCATATGGGAGGCCCCGGGTTCGCGACCTGAGGCCTCCTTGTGAGGGCAGGCCGGCTCGCGCAGCGCCGTGGGCTGATGCGGCAAGACCTCACAGCAAGGGGGAGATAAGCAGACACAGAGAAGACATGCAGCGAATGGACACAGCAGCACAAGCAGCAATGGGGGGATAAATAAAATAAAATAAATAAATCTTTAAAAAAAAAAGATGAAGCAAGCTAAGGCATTTTTCATGTAGAAATTTAGAGCTTGGCCATCATATGCTAAAAAATTAAGAAAGACAGGTAACTGAATGATGACTGGACAACATGAAATGAGGATAGCAGTGGAACCCTTTTCAAAGGGGAGAAAAATAAACTCAGTATCCATTTTCCTTTGACGTTCTTTTTTCATCAGTAGTTAAATAATCAACAGTTTATTCACTGTGGAATAAAAATGCATCTCCTGTTGTTTAAAAAAAAAAAAAGTGTGATGTGTTCTGCTATTTGGGGCCTCGCAGAATGGGGATTATATTGGACATAACCACAACCCAGACCCTTCCCACCCAGACCCTAGAGCTGCTCACCCCAGACAGTGTGCCGCATTGTTCATGCCCCCATTTGTTACTCATATCACATTATGTATAGAATTTAGGCGAAGACAAAATTATGCCATTAAGTTGCAAAGTATTTCACCGTATACAAAAGCCCTGCTATCCAGTATGGTAACATGATTGTTTCTCAGGAATGTTTACTTACAGAATGTTTACCATCTCTTAGAAGATTTGAGGTGTGGAAAAGGACCTCTGCTTTTCTATTACAGATGTTTGGAAATCCTGGTATAGGAAAGAGGGATAAGTGGCTTGAGAACTTCCTGTGCGATTGATAGCTCAGCGTGCTCGCAGAGAACTTTCAGTCGGTCCCCAGGCCTCTATTGGGGTGCCGAATGTGTTTCCTGCACCAGGCCCACGGCTTTACAGCCCCGGGTTTCCTCCATATGTTCCTGGCAGCCTTCGATATTGCCATCCTTTTTAATTAACTAAAGGTGCATGACCCTCCATAAACCAGGCAAGCAGGGAGCCTCATTAGGAGACGCATCTAGCAGCCAGAGGGACGTGGAATGGGATAAATTAAGACTGGAGCACTGCCGACACGCACCCAAATGCATTTTCTCAGCCATTAATCAAATAATACAAAAAGACTACAGCAGCACTAACACACCTGCTGTAACCCTCCAATTCCAACGTAAATGCATGTATATATGCTCAGAAACCAAGGAGAGAAGCATTAGGGAACAGGGCAAAGTGGCTGATGACGTATATTCCTGATTCTTTTGACATTTTTTTTTTTGGTCATGCTATTTGCATTTCTGGATCGATGTTCTTGTGTTTAGTCCTCAGAATATTCGGAAGAATATTATATACCCTTTCCCACTTAGCTTTTGAAACATTGACTGTGAAGTGACTGGTGCTAAGAATAGAAATGGCCTTGTGCTAAGATAAGGCAGTGAACTCATTCTTATTATCACCATAAATACTGTGCCCCTCAGATCTTTAAGGGTTTCTAGTGAGATTGCTTAGTCAACCTCTCTTACCTCTTCTATCCTTACATGTCGGAGTGAGCTATCTCAAAACAAGCCATTTAAATAAACCCCAAATTGTGGTATATGCTTATGGCTGAACTTGTACGTGTGGCATAGTACATATGTTTGTCATACACAAAAGTCGTGTGTCCAACCAAGACAGTTACACTTGAAATGTATGATATTACCACATTGTTTGGCTTTACATAAATTTGTCTCTCGAGGACTTCTCTTGGTTTAGAACACACACTTGTGCACACTATGTTTACATGAAACCAATAGTGGAGCCTCTTGTGGGCTCCAGAGGTTCTCAAGTGCAGAGAGATATTACTGTTCATAGGAAAATTCTAAATCTTATTTCAGGTCTTGACTCAGATGAAGAACTTGGGCTGCTCTGTCACCACCCGTCCTATCTAGGTGATTGTCTGGAGCTGATCAATGACTCTTGATATTTTGTAAACTTTTCTTTTTATTTCCCATGTCTGCACGTCTGCATGGTTTATTCAAGCTGTGAGGTTTGGGAACGCAGAGGGGGAGATGTGTCCAGGCTATTCTTTCTCAAGAATGTTTTCTGGGTTTGGGGAGAGCTTGAGGAGAGATCCATTTCCTGGTTACTAATAATCAGTCAAGTCACCGTCCAATTCTATTATGTCATGCACAACTGGCGGCTTTAGCATTTCTTGGGATGTGGAAGAAAGAAAGCAAATTGGCTCTAGCAAATCCGGTATCTGCTAATTGTCCCCATGGCTGTGATGTGTGGATGCCATACAGCCTAGAAAGGACAGCCAATTTTAATGCTTTCTGATTGTCAGCAGCTTGCTTGATTTTGTTTTTCTTTATTTTGTTTAAAACAGTGCAATAACTGATTTGGAGGGGGGAAAAGGTTTTATTTACCTACTAAATTCATTTCCACTAAGAAACATTGCCTTGTGACTATTACTAAGCCGCCTTTATGTGTGTTTTTCTCCCCTTCCTAGATCAGAGAGTGGCATCCTTCTGTACCTTGACAGATATGCAACACGTGCAGGACTTGGAAGGGGCCCAGGAGCTACCATTATGTATAGATCCAGGCAATGGAAAGGATTTCATGGACACAACTGGGTATGTGAGCCTCTGGGGAACCTCCTCCCCTTTCCCAAACTCCAGGGATTAATAGGGATTCATCTGACCCCAGGACAGCCCTGGAGACCATTTTCTACCTGTGCACGCCCCAGTCCTTAAGAATCCAGAGAAGATGCTGAGTGGGACTGACTCAGCTTCCTGCCCTGCTGGCTTGGATGGTGCTTGGCAGCTTAACTGCCCCACTCCATGAGCAGGCCAGCTTGCCAAGACATGTACCTTGTGCCCAAGGTTGAGGAGGTGCTAAAAATGCCTGTCCTGGAAAGGTAGATCTTCCCTGACGGAGAGGGAAGGCTGGAGTCCTTGGGAATCAGCGTCTGCCACCTAATTACTGTGATAACACCAGGCAGGTACACCTTGCTGATCTCAGCCTTCTACCTGCCAAGTCACCATCTGCCTCTACCCACAAGCATGCTGATCTAGCCAAGGGCATGTTTTCCTCCATGACCCCAAGTCCTTGACCCTGGCTCATGTTCTCTATTGACATGTTTTCACAATGAATCATATCTTTCCCCTAAATTCATGTCACATTATCCCGCATGAAGGATATGTTCTTTGTGTCATCCATTCCTAATTCCAACCTTTATATGAACTTGAGTTACGATTGACTTGCACGTTCACCTTGGTAATAAGCTTCATTGTGTTTTCATGACAGAGAGAGGCAGATTGGGGAAAGTGAATCTATATATTTGGTTCCCAGAACTTTATTGGGGTCTACCTTGTCTTGGTTGACTAAACTCATTTAAATAATCTATCTTTTGTTTTCTCACCAACCTACATGTCTGTGGAGATTGTGAATTCCTCTTTAAATCATTGGAGACCTGGGAGGGATTTTCCACCAAAGTAGCAATATTATTATTATATGTAATATTATTTATTTCCTTGCCAGGCTATATGCCCATGAAATACTTTTGAGTGAAAACTTTAACAACTTCAACTCCATTGAGAATTTCTAATTATATCATTATTTGCTAGGGAGCGTTCTCCATCAACACTGACTGGTAAAGTCAATCAGCTGGAATTAATTCTTCGACAACTACAGACTGACCTACGGAAGGTAAAGCAATCTATTAAAAGTCCATAATCACAACAATTTTTTTTAAATAAAATCAACCCCATTTAAGTATTATAATTTTTGATACAATTCCATTTTCTGGTCCCTGACTTACACATTTCATTTTAGGTGACAAAAGGATTGCTATGGATAAGAATATAAATGAGGACAGCCTCTCTGTATAGGCAGTCTTGGAAACACAGCAGGATAGCGTTTTCAATTCAGTGGGTTATCAATTGTACCAACTACTTATGTGCTAAAATAATGTGAGTGAGTGGCTGCCAGGTCTTCTCAAGCTACCATCAGCTTTAAGACCCTCAGAGCTTCTACTCTGCCCATCAGCCTCCAAAGAAGTTAAATAGTTTATTCCACAAACCCTTGCTGTGCTCTTATTGCTTCATGAGCACCGTGCTGGACTCTGGAGATAATCAGCCCCTGCCTCAAACTGCCTTAAAGTAGATGGGGTGGGGGAGTAGATGAAAACTTTCTCAGACAATGGTATCAAAAGTGTTATGCTATAGAGAGACTGAGAGGTGATGAGTTTTGCTTGTTTGTTTTTTGTTTATTATTATTATTGGAATAATGACAATGCTTTAAGAATGATTGAAGTGATGAATGCACAAATATGTGATTACACCAAATACCATTGATTGTACACTTTTGATAGATTTATGTTTTATTAATATGTATCAATAAAACTGATTTGTTAAAAAAAAAAAAAACACATACACAACAAGAGACCACTACAAGTCTATTAGAATTTAAAAAAATCCATAATTTGACCCCATCTGGGAATCGGGGATAACTCCCTTGAGGAAGTGACATTTGAGTTACTTTATTTATCATTACCACAAATGTGATTGAGGAATTCCATTTAAATAAATGCTTAGGGAAATACCTAAATAAAAATTATTTAAAGTTTAATAATAAACATGGTAACATAAATTTATATTCCATTATAATCTTGGTCTTACACTTAATTCATTTGAAACTCTCTATTTATTTTAATATTGGCATCCACAATTCCTACATGTACCTATATATAGAGTGTAAGAATTCATAAACTCATTTCAGTCTTTACATTTGACAATAAAAGCCTCTGAGTTATAATAGATTTGAAAATTATTTATTAAAATGCATTAAACTTATTTTATATGCCATTTTACTGTTACTTCCTTTAATAAACAAAGCAAAGCAAAACAGAAAAAACAACAAAAAAGTGTTATGCTAGAAGAACGCCCAGGGCCCAGCCACAGAGCAGTAGAAGTTAGCCAGATGAACGCCCTCCAGGCCGAGAGCACCTCCTGTTCAGTGCTTGGTTAGAGAATTGTAAGTAATTCAGCGCAGCTGAGGCATAAGGGGAAAGGAAGGAGGGAATAGCCAGAGATGAAGCTGGACAGGAAAACAAGGATCATGCTACTAAGAGTCTTGTAAGAGATTAAAAGCAAGAGGAAATCGGGGAAGGATTTTAGATAGGAGGGGATCGTCTTTAGCTGTGGACACTAAATCGGGGATGAGGCTGGAGGGAGAAGTTGAAGCTGCATGGGGGGATAACCAGTAGTGTGGGGTCCTTGAGAAAGCAGAAGAGGATTGGTCTAGAAGACAGGTGGAGGGTGCTGCTTCTACTATAAACCAAGGGGAGGTGAGAAAGAGAGGTACAGAACCAGGTATGTTTATAAGTGTGGTGGTTAGAAGCTGAGGGAGTGCCTCTTTGAAAGCTTCTGTTTTATTTGGGAGCTCCTGATTCATTCATTCAAAAAATAATTACCGAGAGCCTGTTATATCGTTCAAGGATGCCAATATTAAAATAAACTCTGCCCTCATGGTAGCTATTGGTAATAAACAAAGATATAGTTTACGACCAATAGTGATAAACGCTATGAAGAAAAATAGCACACAGTGTAAGGGGGTAGAGTGTGATTGGGCTGGAGGGTAATCAGGAAATCAGGAAAGGCCTTTCTAAGGCCGTGACACATGATTGAGCAGGCATCTGATTAAGTGAGGGAATCAGGAAAGAGTGTTCCAAACTGAGGGAAGAGGTAGTGCAAGGCCCTGAGGCAGGAGTGAGCTTTACGTACATTCACAGAGATCAGTGTGTCAGGAATGGTGAACTGGAGGAAAGTAGAAAGGAGAGACAGAAGAGACAGATCAGGTAGGTCTTTTAGGCTGGGAAAATGATTCTGGATTTTGTTCCAAGTAAATTGGAAGCCACTGGTGAGTTTTGAGCAAAGGGATATCATGATCTGATTCATGTTTTTTAAACAAACCACTCCAGCTGCTTTCTGGAGAATAATTGGAGAGCAAGAGTGGAAGCAGGAGGCCGACTAGGAAGCTATTCCCTTCGTCCAGGCAGAAAAGGCTGGTGGGAAGTGGCCAGATCCTGAATATATTTTGAAGTTGGAGCCAACAAGACTTTCTGATGGATTGGGTGTGAGATGTGAGAGAAAGCAGAATCAGAGATGACTCCTGTGTTTTAGTCTCAGCAACCGAGTGAATGGTGGTGCCCTCTCATACAATGGAAAACAGGAGGATGGAGCAGGCTTTGAGTGTGCAGGGAGGGAAGTCAGAGAGGTCAGGCTTAAGGAAAAGAAGTCAATAGACTGAGCCCTTGAAGTTTTCAGTATCAAGGAGAGGAGGAGGATCAGCAGAGAGAACTTGGAAGGGGTGGTCAGTTGAATTAGGAGAAACCAAAGGAGCATGATATGTCCAAAGCCAAATGAATTAAAAAGAAGACAAGAGAGCAACTGTGTCAAATGTTACTAAAGGAATTGCCTGATGAATTAGGAACCTGGAGATGGTGACATTAAAAAGTAAATGTCAGCAGAGCGATGGAGAGGGGAGTGAAAGCCCAGAGTGGATTCAGGAAGAAACAGGAGAAGGAGAATTAAAGAGGGTGTATAGACAACTTTTTTGAGTGGTTTTGCTATCCATGGAAATGGATTTGGAGTGTAGTCACTGGAGGTGGAGAGCAGGGTGTCAAGGCCAGAGTTTTGTTTTTGTTATTTTGTTTGTTTGTTTTTAAAGAAGTTTTATAACTTGTATAAATGCTGGTGGAAATTATTCACTTGGGAAGAAAATAATACGGATGAAGAGAGAGGATTGATGTCCTTAAACAGGCAAAAGGGGGTGAGATGTAGCATACAAGGAGGGGTGTTGGCCTTAGGAGTAGTTACTGAGGTGGAGCAGAGTATGTTTGTGTGTGCACACATGCGTGACACTAGAGGAGATTGTATATTCTGGTCCTGTTGGGTGAAGTGCTCTAAATATGTCTGTTACACTTAGTTGCTGTATAATATCATTCAGTCTTCTGTTTCCTTATTCATCTTCTATCTAGGTATTCTATACATTATCAAAAGTGGTATATTGAAGTCTCCTACTATTTCTCCCTTCAAATCTGTCAATCCTTCATAGATTTTGGGATTCTGTTAGGTGTACATACATTTATAATCGTTAAGTCTTCTTTTTGAATTGACCCCTCTATCAGTGTATAGTAATATCAGTATATAGTAACCTTCTTTGTCCCTTATAGCAGTTTTTGACTTAAAGTCTTTTTTTTCTAATATTAATATAGCTACCGCAGCTTTCTTTGGGTTACAGTTTTTCACGGTATACTTTTTTCCATCCTTTCAATCTACTTGAGTCTTTGATTTTAAATTGAGTCCCTTGTAAACAGCATATAGTTGGGTCATGTTTTTTGTTTGTTTGTTTGTTTTATCCTTTCTGCCAATCTCTGCCTCTTGACAGGAGAATTTAACCCATTTACATTTAAAGCAACTAATAATGAAGGGCTTCCTTCTGCTATTTCGTATTTGGTCTTTGTAAATCTTATACTTTCTTTGCCCCTCAATTCTTCCATTAATGCTTACTTTCTTATTTATGTGATTTTTTTTGTAGAATACTGTTTTGAGTTCTGCCTCATTTCCTTCTGTATATATTTTTGGATCTTTACTTTATGGTTACTGTGAGGCTTAAATTTAACATCCTAAATCTGTAACAATTATATTTGATTTGATACGAACTTAACTTCAATAACATATACATACAATGTTCTTATACAGCTCCATCCAACCCTTTTGTTCTACTTGTTACAAATTATATCCTTTTACCATGTATGTCCAAACCATAGATTTATCATAACTTTTTTGCATTTGCATTTTAGAACCAGTAGGAAGTAAAAAGTGAAGATACATACCGGAAAATACAGTGCAATAGTACTGGCAATTGTAATTACCCCTATGGTTACCTTTACCAGAGGTCTTAATTTCTTTAGGTCTAATGTCCTTTCCTTTCGATCCGAAGAACTCCCTTTAGCAGTTCTTGTAGGACAGGTTTAGTGGTGACAAACTCCCTTAGCTAATTGTTTATCTGGGAATATTTTAATCTCTCCCTCATTTTTGAAAGACAGTCTTACCAGAAGCAAAATTCTTGGTGTTTCTTTTGATGCTTTAAATATTTTAAAGCCTTCTTGCCTCCATGATTTCTGATGAGAAATCAGAACTTAATCTTACGGGAACTCCCTTGTCCATATGTTGCTTTTCTCTTTCAGCTTTCCAGAAATCTTTCCTTGTCCTTGGCTTTTGACGCTTTAACTATGTGTTTGGGTATGGTTCTCTTCGAGTTTATTCTGTTTGGAGTTTGTTGGGTTTCTTGAATGTGTATATTCATGTCTTTTGTTAAATTTGGAGTTTGCTGCCATTTCTTTGAATATGCTTTCTGCCCCTTTCTCTCTTTCTGCTCTTTCTGAGATTCCTATAAGCTTCTATTGGTACATTTGATGGTTTGCCATGGGTCACTCAGTCTCTGTTTACTTTTTTTCATTCTTTTTTATTCCTCATCCTGAATCATTTTGATGATCTTGTCTTTGAGTTTGCTGATTTTTTCTTCTGCCTCTTCCAATCTGCTGTTGAAACCATCTAGGGAATTTTTCCTTTCGTTTTTTGTGGTCTTCTACTTATTTTTGTTTGGTTCCTTTTTAAAATTTCTGTCTGTTTATTGAATTTATCATATTGTTTATGCATTATTTTCCTGATATTCTTTACTTGTTTCTCCATGTTCTCCTTTATCTCCTTAAGCAAGTTGAGGATCTTTTTTTTTTTTTTTTTAATTTTTCTGGTATACCCAAAGTCTGCTTTTCTGTATATTAAAGTGTTAAGTCTGGGCTTAAGTCCCTGAGCTTTCTCTGTTCTTTAGGTTTGTATCCAGCTAGTGATATGTCAGAGATTCTCTCTTTTTTTTAATATATGTTTTATTTATTTCCAAAAGATACCCAGATTACACAAAATGTTACAAAAAAAATATAAGGGATTCCCATATGCCCCACTCCCCACACCTCCCACTTTTCCCCACATTAACAACTTCTTTCATTAGTGTGGTACATTCATTGCAATTGATGAACACATTTTGGAGCATTGCCACTAAGCATGGATTATAGTTTACATTGTAGTTTATACTCTCTCCCACTCCATTCTGTAGGTTATGGCAGGATATATAATGGCCTGTATCTGTTGTTGCAATATCATTCAGTACAGTTCCAAGTCCTGAAAGTGCCCCCATATTACACCTCTTTTTCCCTCTCCCTGCCTTCAGCATCTCTTGTGGCCACTGTCTCCACATCAATTATATAATCTCTTCCATTGCTAGAATCACAATAAGTCTATAGTAGAATGCAGTAAGTCCACTCTAGTCCATATTTTATTCCCCAATCCTGAGGATTCTGGGATGGAGATTCTTTTGAGTGTGAAAAGCTAACAAAAATAAACAAACCAACACAAAAAAAAACCCCACCTTCCACAGTCTTTGCAGATTGGCTCTGCATTCGCTGGTGATCTCCTTCAGAGGCTAGCCCTCCTATCAAGATCAGCCCTAGGTGAGAGTAAGCTGTGGGCTCTTCTCCATCTTTTCTGAGCCTGTCTTCACTGGGCTTGTGCTTGCTTGTGGCCTTAGGAATTACCCTATTGACAGGAACTCCAGCGTCTCCTCTACTTCATGTGACATAGACTCCCCTCACCCATCTTAGGTGTTCTGTGTATTTCCTTTGCCCCAGATCACTTTCACTTCATTGATTCTTACACTGCTTTAGCTGTGGCAAGCTGCTTTTGCCTACAGGGCAAGTTCTGGGAGGGCAAGCCAGAGTCTTTCAGGCTTCCACCTGCTAGATGGGCAGACATACAGGCATCCCACTGTGCGCCTGGAGGTTACTCTGCTCCTGCTGGAACAGGGCCAGGGGCTCACAATAGGAGTGCAGCCTGCCTCCACGCTACACCAGGAAGGGCTGGTGGAGGGACCAGCAAGGGTGCCTTGAACATCTGCCATTTTTAAAGCTGCGTCTTCTTTATTTGGCCTTTACCCAGTCACTGCAACCCTTTAATTGTTTTCTGGAGTTCTGAGGAAGATGGCTCAGCTAGTTTCTGCTCGTTGTTCAAAGATTCTCTGGGGGAGCATCACCCTGGGATATCTTACATCACCATCTCGGTCATCTGGAAACCTAAAGGGTATTACTCTTAACCACTTACTATAGTTTCACTCTTTTTGGATAGAAACTACTATAAACTGCAATTAATAACTTTCATATATAACAGCCAATGGAGTGGAAAGAGAGAATATGTTGAGTTGTTCACCCCCATCCCTTTCTTATTGACACAATTTGGGAGCAGGCAAGTCACCTCACTAAATTAATTAAGCCCCTAAAGAATAAATAAATATGTAGAACATAAGAATAAGGGACTCTTGGCCCACAGCTTGGAAGAAATCCAAGCTTAGGAGGAGTGAATATATCCATTACATACATGGCTCAATTTGTTTCTGTTTCCAGGAAAAACAGGACAAGGCTGTTCTCCAGGCTGAAGTTCAGCATTTGAGACAAGACAACATGAGGCTGCAGGAGGAGTCCCAAACAGCGACAGCTCAATTGCGAAAATTCACAGAATGGTTTTTCAATACCATAGACAAAAAATCCTAACCAGTCAATTCCCCATCAAGGAACCACTATGGGAATGCCTGTTGTCCCTGTGAAGTCACAAACGTGGTTTTTAACTGTGCTTTCAATCAACCATAGATGTTTTTGCTATTCTGCTCTGTCCAGCACCATTCATCCCAGCAAGATAGGGGAGCCTCGATTTTTTTTCTTGGTAGCCATCTTGTGGTAGCAGAGAGCAGCAGTGATATGAAGACGAATGTAACTCCTGGTGTGAAGACGAATGTAAAACCCTGGTGTCGGTTCAGACCTTTTTCTTTTAGATTTTACTAAAACGGTGCTCTGGCTTGGGCTTACCTCAAGAGGGAAGGTAGTTGGGTTTTATTTCCTATATATCAGGTGACCTAGTAGAGATGTTAAAGCAATTTACCATAGTTTGGGCTTTAGTATTGTAAAATAAACCTGAGAACAAGTAATCAGACATATACTTTAATGTTAAAGGTGCTCTATTTTTTTGTATGTACAGTAGTTTTATTTCCACAGCCACATTATCATAGCAATAAGAATGGAGGCATAGTAAATGGTTGGAAAAGCTTGAGTTGGGAGGAAAATAAAAGCACTGATATGTTCAACACTAGTTTGAATGCAGTTACTTTAAAGATTTATTTATTTGCAGGAACAAATGGTGCCTGGTGCCTGAATATTAACAGTGTTCTGATTTTTTTTTTTTTTTAAGAAAAGATACTTATGCCTTGTAAATGGCTCACTGAGTAGTCACTTCAACTTTTAGTTCACTTTTGTATAGTTAATGCTCTGCTGATAAATAAAAGATTAAATCTGCTTAATCACTAGAACCCATATGCTGTGAGCCAACAGAATCACTTGTACAATGCCAAATTTGTTTATCTTTGTACAGAAGCTTTGATGAAGTGTCTTGTATTTAACACCCTTATTTAAGCTTATTTAACCTTAAATTGTTAATTTTATAAAATTTGGTTTTATCTGCACTATGACGAGATAGGTAGATAGCAGCAAGCTCAGAAATGACTTTGCTTGCCAGAATTAGACTGAGGAGTGGGGTGGGGAATTCTAACAATTGGATGCTGCTAGTACACAAGTTGTTTGTATTGCTTTACCATTTTTAACTGTTATATTTGAGATGAACATACATTTGCTTTTTTAATAAATGTTTAAAAGAAGTCCACATACGTAATGGTGTTATCAGGTGAATGTAGATTTTTATTATCTACTCTGCAAACAATCAGGCTGTATGTGAATTTGTTTCAAGTCATTTAGGACCTTGATCTGTGTTCAATATTGTTTAGCTTGCTTCTTAGAGAACCCCACATTAACTTAAAGTGAAGAGTAACTAGCATCTATTCATTCCTGCTATGTGCCACATACTATTCTCTGAGCCTTTTATCTGTCTCATTTAATCCTAACAGTATATTCTTAATAGATGGGTGGTGGGATCCCCATTTTTCAAATGTTTAAATTAAACTGAGATTCAAGTTAAGTAATTTACTCAAAAATTGCCCTTGATGTTGCTTACAAGAAAATACATACAATAAAATAGTAGGAACTTGCAAAATAATAAAAAAGAGGTAGACTATACATTTAAATCCAGTGGAAGACCAAAGGAAGGTATAGAACATAGGCCACAGTGAGAAGGGAAACATAGTAAGGTACATAGTTCTCAACTTTGAGAATAGAACCCATGTCAAGAATTCAGAGGAAGCTAAGTTTTTCCTAGAATTTACCCTAAAAGGAGTTTCTCATGTGGCCTTCACCTGAGGTGTATTTAACCATGTCCTTAACTTCCCTGTAGCAAATGTAGCAGGAGGTTTCATGAGGCTGTTTGTTGTGGTTGCCTCTATGAAAGACACAGGCACCTTCCAAAATGTGCCTAGCAATTGCAGTTTTTTAGAGTATCAGGACCTTATGAGTTGAGTGGGTATCTTCTCCCCTTCCTCCTTTTCTTCCCTTTCATGTGTGCCAGGCACTGTGCCAAAAACCGAGGATCCAACGGTGATCAAGACTGTCCGCCCCTTATCTTCATATCTTCATGGAACCCAGAGTCTAATATTTAGAGACGGACAAATGCTAAAGAAATAAAGAGAGAGTGCCAGGGTTGGACTACCTTAAATAATTATAATACCTGCCATTGTTTGAATATTGCTGAGTTCCAGGTACTGTTCTAAGCCCTTCCTTATCCTTGTAGCTACCCCACTGAGGAAGGTGCTATTATCATCCCTTCTTAAAGATGAGGAATTGAGACATAGGTGCTTAGAGGAGACTTCCATGAGTATGTGGCTTTTGACGGTTGAGAAAGCAGGCCTCAAGAAGATGGGGGAAATGTGTTCCAGGTAGAGGGAACTACAGACTTCAAAGACCCTACAGTTGGGCAAGTTGTAGGGAAATAGAGAATAGAGGGAAAGTGGTAGGAGATGACTTTGAAGACATAGGCAAAAGCCCCGACCATTGAGAACTGTAGGCCATGATAGAGATTGGATTTTGTTCTAAATTCACAGCGAAACTGTTGAAGTAGGAAAGCAGCATAATGCGATCCATATTTTAAAAGGGTTATTCTGACATCTAAGGGAGAATGGGTCATATAAGACTGGGCTCTGCAAACTTTTTCTGTAAAGGGCAGACTAAATATTTTAGGTTTAGGGAGTCACATACTGCCTCTGTTGCATATTCTTTATTTTTATTTACTAACCTTTAAAGATGTAAAAACCATTCTTAACTTGCAGGACATACAAAACAGGTCACCCAGCATAGTTTGCCAAAAGGAATAAGGGAAAGGGTAGCTGCAGGAAGACCAGTCCTGGCCAGAGATGATGCTGGCAGGGACTATGGTGAGACAGTGGAGATGAAAAGTAGATGGCTCACATTTGAATATGTACTTTGGAGGTAGAACCTGAAGAATTGGTGAAGGTTGGATATGAGGAAAGTTTGATCCTGGGATCAGACCTAAACATCAGGAATAGATGAACTATATGTTGTTGAGGCAATTTTCCATAAATACTCCTTGCCTTTGGTGAAAGCAGAACAGCAGACAGTTATATTTCCAGCAAGAGCCTATAGTGCGGCTATTCTGCATCCTTGATCAACGGTAGATGCATTTGCTTTAGAGAGCAACTAAGCAGATGGAAAAGTTGAGGCTGCAAGACATTTGGCCAAAGCCTAGCAGAGTGGAGAGCCATCCACCTTCCTAAGGTATACCTATGGACAAGACCAGAGGTATTTTTTTTGAGAAACAGTTTTCAATCTATACTAGTAAAAAGAATGAATAATGTATCAAGTCTGTTTCCAATGGATGATACTAAATGATTTCAGCCTGTGAAGTGTTTTTTTTTGAACAGATGTTTCCAGTCAACAACGAAGCCATAGAAAAATCCAGTCACGCTCCCATAGTACATGTGGTTTTAAGCAACTTGGCATCCTGGCAAACACTCTGTTACAGAATTGTACCCCTTAATAACTAAACATGTTGACTTGCTGTATGGACTTACTGGGTACAAGCTAATTAAATATTGGAATATATCTGCTAGAAATAATTATTTTTTTTCTAACTAACCATATGGAGTGATCTATTATGTATTAAGGCCATTCTAGTATGTGACAAAGTTAATTAGCATATTAGAGGCTTTTATCCTGCTCTTCTCTGTAACAGGGAGCCTGTTTATCATTTAAAAATATAAGCTATGATTCAGGATGCTTTTGTTGCCCACAATTATCCTTTAAAATATCAGGAGTCTGTTGTCCTGCTAGAACATTAAAATTTATATTTTGATTACATATCATTGACCAGGAGCCTATATCAAACTCATGAAGACTTAAGCCATACCTTCTTGTCTATAGAGCCAAAGATCAAAGGTATATCCGTAAATACAAAAAGTGTTCTTGATAGATTTCTTCACAAAGAAATATGACTGATCAATAGTGAAGTGCTTGAATATTAAATTCACTTGTTCCCTGTGTAAGATATTAGCCTGAGAAACCTGGACCTGTGGATTAGGGAGAGAAATAACAAAATGTATGGACTGACCAACAAATGGACTCTCTAGTTTTGGAGAAGCTGTGACTATTAACTTCTTAAAGAGTAAATACTACTCTTTCCAACCAGAAGGAAGGCATGTCCCTAGAAATAAACCACCATCTGTGCCAAAGCCAGCCCTCCTCCTGACATTTGCCAGACCACCATGAAATACATTTGTTCAAACCTTTCTAAGAGATAAAAGCCACCACTTTGAGTTCTGACCTCTGCAGGTTATTAAATAATCTTAGATCCTCCGAAATCCAGCATTATTTTAAGCTAGTGTTTGTTCTTCAGAATTCCCCCGTTGGGGGATGGGAGAAGGGAGGAGGGGATAAAACTACAGACGCTTTGCTCTTTTGAATTACTTGTTGATGAGAAACAAGTTCCAATTTATTTGAGTGTGTTTGTGGATTTTGTACTTGCAAATTTAAAACTACTTCCTTAATTCTAGTGTGCACAGTTCAGGCATGCAACTGCCAGAAGAAACTAGAGTCGAATGGGTTAGACTCAATACCTATTTCAAGGCAGGTAGGAGGTAAATGTGTTTACTTGTGCTCTGCAGGGGGGTAAGTGGTAAGCAGCCTGCAAAGTCCAAGAAATGCCTTAGGCTCCTGACCTGTGACCTCCAGATTAACCCCAAGGCCAGGCTTCCTGACTTTCAATAATAGGAATGAGGCACAAAGTTAAGTACAAAGAAAGTTAGCTTCTCATGAATTTTATGGAAAGTTTAAATGGGCATCATTCCCCCAAAGATCACATCTTGCACTTTGACGTGCAAGGTACAAGATTTGGATACTTTTAAGTTACTTCAGAGAAAACTTCCAAACCTGCAAACTCACTTCTAGTTCATCTTAATATCAGGAAATGTACTGCCATTTTAGGTCTTTACAACCAAAGTTTTTGTACAACTGATAGCATCTGTGGACTCTGAAAACATACTGAGATCTATTTTCCATCCCAATTATAAAGGACAGGCCTAAAATTTGCAGAGCATCCTGGTTTTTTCAGAAGAGGAAATGAAAAATAATGAGCCCCCTTGACATGCAAATACCCTTTAGCTACTAAACTAGCTGAGTTATTAAAGAACAAAATTAAGGATTAGACTACCAATGTCTGGGCCATCAGTACCCATCAAGCTGCTTGGCACTGGTGCTAGAAGTTTTGTTGTTGTTTTAATACCAGCTGTTCTCCCAGCCTTCCCTGAATCCAGTGAAATCTGTGAGGAAGCCTATGTGCAGGAGTGGAATTCAAAGTTGTGGCATTTCAGTGAATAATCTGCCTCAACTACATCAGTTCTGGCTCAGAGAGAGCAACTCATAATACGCATCTGCAGATGGAGATTTTGGGCTCTGGCAGTGCCTCCTCTATCACTGTTTATAAAATAAATTGGGCCTGTGTCTGGGTCCTTGCCCCTCTTACCCATGACCATAATCATTGGTAGCAAACCAGGCAGCATCTAGCTGAATGCTCCATTAAATTGGAATAATTAAACATGGCAGTCATGTGTTCCGCTAGAATCTGATTAAACACCTTGTGGAAGTCATTACTGAACCCCATCTGGGCTGAGGCCCTGCCAAAACAGCAGGCGAAAAGCCATGATCCCCACTTTCATAAATACAAAATTCCAAGAACAGGCATTCTATTTCCCTTTAAATTAAGTACTCAAGAACTTAAATAGCACTACTCATAAGAGGAAATGGCCCTTTCATATAATGGCACAAAAGTCAGTGGATTTAACCCTTCAACTCCTACTTGATTCTATTTTGGTGGTGGTGGTTCTTGAAATATCTCTGTAGAGTGATTTATTTGTTCAGTCCACATCATCCTGAAGCCACTTCATTTCTCAATGGTGGTGGGGGAGGGAAGGGAGTGAGAAAAGGTCCAGGAGTGACTTAATGAATGTGACACATAGCTGGCCACGTTTCTTATACTGGCTATTGAGGTGAGCTCTGAAATTGCCTTTTAACAGGTTATTCTGCTCTTTCAAAGTAAGGGCCTCTTTAGTGATTTGTCCTGAAAAGTCAAATCAAATTAGACTTGACAACCCTAATTGCTTACTGTCTCGTTTGTTTAAGGACTATTCCTGCCAATGACACTGCTTTCCAAATGTAAATTCCATTGTTTAAATATTATCTAACAATATAGCAGTGGAAGGGAAGATTTACAGAGGAGCCCCACCATCACTTGTCCGAAGAACCGATTCAGGTGTATTCAGTTAGTTTGACCATATAAATGCATTATATTAATAGCTGTGAACTTTGAACTTGTGTGTTTATAGATGCATATTTGATTATAAAAGTGCTTGTCAATATATATGTCCATTTTCAATATTCCTGCTTGGGAAATTTGACTCATCCAGGCCTCTGGTAGTAACCATTGGCTCTTATTATTATTAACCCATTTACTCGTCTTTGAGCATTCATCATGCCTGGCCTTCTTCCCTCTTGAATTGTGGTGAGTTGTATTCTAAATGGAAAGGATGGGGACCTTAATGAATTAGTTTGTGAGGACTTGAGATGGATAAGTTCAGAGAAACAAGGAAGCTTAATTTCATAAATTAGTACTTGTTGAACCAAGTGCAGAGCAGTTTAGAAACACCATCAAAACGCTTTTTGCATGTTAAAAAGCAGCCAGACTTTTATAGATTGCCATATATTCAGAGAAAAGACATGTCATTCCAAGAAGCTTTGCTCTGGGGGCCACAGGAGGAACTAAAGAAGAAAAAAAACAAAACCAAAAAAAAGAAAAAAGCACCCCTCTCTGTAGAGTGATTTATTTGGTAATTAATGCATAGAAGAATAAGAATGATTGGAAATGTTTGCTCCAGGCCCTAAATTTTAACATTTAGCTCTGCAATTGGAGCATCTGGTAGGACAGTGAGGCTGATGAGCTAAAGAGTGAGATCAGACGCCAGGGCAGCAGGGGAAGTGATTAAAGATGAATAGCTTTGGGGATGCTTGAGGATTTGGAAGCCTGAAAACAGTGGGGAAGAAAATGCTTTGAAAGAAGAGAAATCAGGCTATTAGGAGAAGGGCCCAGTTCTGAACCACCGAGCTGGAAACGACCACCTTATAGAAAAGAAGACTAGATCCTAGCTAGATGGATGGATGGATTGATGGGATCTCAGGCAAGACCAACCTTATAATGTGACCTGTGATTAGGTTATTTGGCCATATTAAAGAAAGAGTGTGTGAATATAGGATACTGGTTACATTTCACTTAAGGAGATCTGCATTCAGCATTTGTTTAATCTCAATCAAGTTAGGTCTCAATCAAGACTCAAAAGTAAAAATAATAAAGCGTCTTTGGATACCTTTGAAATGAAGAATTATTGAGGAAGATCTAATTTTTCAACACTGCCTTAAATCATAAGCCCAACCTTATTTGAACTGATTATAGCCCAGCGCCTAAGTAATTTCCACTCTGGCCCTTGGTCAACTGAGCATAATCAAGGCCCAGGTATAGAACAAATCAGCTTCAAGACTCTCCATCATCCCAAGTCACCCCATTTCAGAGCATTGCCCAGTTCTCTGATCTTCAAAAAGGAGAGACATCCAACTTAGGTCTGCATGTAAGCTGACAGTGCCCAGAAAAACCAATCAGATTCATGCTTATGGAGGACATTAGGTAAGGACCCATTTGTGTTGGCTTATTCACGTGCACCGTTACCTAAGAAGGTCATGGTTAACCAGTGCAATTGGCGGTTCTCCAAAGGAAAATCAAATGATCTTTCTGTATTTCCACAGAAGTTCCATGAGCTCATGCTAACTATTGGGGAATTGAGAAACGTCCATAGGTACCCTTGAGTGCTACACAGAGAGGAGAGCTGTTAATGTGTCCTCTCTGAGAAGCTGCTTCCTTTCAGCTCTCCAGCCTTGGCAGAGAAAGTAGATGGCGTGCTCAAATGATCTTGGTTGACCCCACTGCTTAGGGCATGAATCGCTTCTGAAGTTAAGAGCTACATTATCTTAGCTAGTTGCCGGACAGGGCCTATAACCCCCCACAGAAGTGCTTATTCTTGCTCTCCTTCGCCAAAAGTGTTGGTGTTTGGAAGCTAGGAGAAGGGAAAGCAATTCTGGCCCAAGGAGAAAGAAGATTGAGAAAGGCTGAGGGCTTGCTAAAGATGCTGTCAGCCCTGTTTTCAGCCTGGATGATAGCTGTGAGAAGCCATGTTCCCACAATCTAGATTACTGAGCCTAGAATCTATTGTGAAATACCAGAAAGTCCTAGAAGGAAAATCCTATCTCAAGACTTTTTTTTTTCTCAGCAGAATTAGGCTCTCTAAGCTCTATAGTTTTCTCTTTTATGTAAGAGAAAATTCATGGACTGTGTGCTCAAGTACAATTTTATCACTCATGAGAACTTTGTCCCATAATTGACATTAATTGATTATATTTCACTGAAACTCCTAAACCCAAATTAAAACAGCCCCCTTCCTTCCACCTCTTAAGTCCCTTCTCTTCCTTCCTCTAGCCATTAGCTCGCTTTCAGGCTTATTTTGAGGTCCTGTCATGGAGCAGACACTGCTGGGCAATGGGAATGCGGCGATGAATCTAAGGACATCACAGTCTCACGGGAGAGATGGCTTTATCGGCAGACAAGTCGGTTCACCGTGGAGGGTGCAGTAACAGATGTGTGAACAAGTGCTGTCGGAGGGCAGAAGGGGGGCGGTGCAGGGCTGGTTAGGCGTGCAAGGGGAAGCTGCACACAGAGCCAGGGCCTAGGACAGGAACACGAGCTCACTAATCTTGACTCCATGTTTCAGTTAGTCTTCAGCTTAACTCCAGCCTTTTTGCTGAGAAAAGTAAAAGGACCAGGACCTCTCTCCAGGCATGACAG
Source organism: Cabassous unicinctus (assembly GCA_029593785.1). Lineage (NCBI taxonomy): Eukaryota > Metazoa > Chordata > Mammalia > Cingulata > Chlamyphoridae > Cabassous > Cabassous unicinctus. The sequence continues at coordinate 4,072 of JAQZBX010030470.1, read as the reverse complement.
GAAGAAAGAGAAGAAGTATTAATGCCATCTGTTCTGGCTTGGATTGTGTTCCCGCAGTCCTAGCCTCTGGTCCTGTGAATGCTACCTTATTTGTTTCTGGAAGCAGAGTCTTTTGAAGATGTGATTAGTTAACATAAGGCCAAGCTGGATTAGGGTAGGCCATAATCCAATATGACTGATGTCCTTATGAGAAGGGGAGAGGAGACCATATGAAGATAGAAGAGGCAGAGCATGGGATCCACAAGCCAAGGAAAACCAAGGCTCCCCGGGAGCCACCAGAAGCTGGACACGGCAAGAAGGATCCTCCCCTACAGGGTTCAGGGGAGCACGACCTGCCGACTCCTTGACTTTGAACTTCTAGCCCCCAGAACAGTGGGACAGTAAGTTTCTGTTGTTTTAAGCCACCCGGGTTGTGGTGCTTTATTATGGCAGCCCTAGGAAAACAAAGGCACCACCTAACACCATGCAGAAAACATGGGCGTTAGCTTCTTGAAGACCTTTTCTTTCTGCTGTGAGAGTGCACCAGTAGGACAGACTAATACTTCCCTCTTCAACACTCACAAATGCTGATGAAGGGGACCTGCTTGTAAGTTGTGCGGTGCTCCTGGACACCCTGCTCTGAGGCAGACTGCCATGCAGGAGCCTGTGCGCTTGTCTGTAGCGTGTGCCACACCCACGCTGGTGGGGAGATGGCGAAGGCCAGGGGACCCGTGGTTATGCTGGGAGCCCCAAGGAGCAGCTGAATGCAAGCAGCAGGGAGCCACCTGATTCTGCTCCTGGGCTTTGACTGCCACCTCCCACAGCCCCTTCCCTGCCTGGGTCACTGTCAGGCCAGGGTGGGGCCAAGGAGAAGCCGGGCCTGGGAAAAGGTGCCAAGGAAACTCGGGTAGCCAGGCCTCCTTTTCTCCCCCATGGGTAGAGGCCAGGGCCGCTGGGGCTCTCACCACTAAGCATATGCCAGGCAGCTGAGCGGGTTGGCGCAATCCTCAGGTACCATTAGCCGAGGCACAAATGAATCTATCGATGCATTTTTCAGCCAGGGATAAACTCACTTTAAGGGGAGCCAGCCCAGCACCCTTGCCAAAGGAAATGCCTGCAGTGACAGCATTTTTTCCTCCCCTCTTCAAGTTTTAAATTTTTAAATCTGGCAAAATAAAAACAATCTGTGGGGCTGTGCTGGTTCCTGCAGGTGCACATAACTGAGTTTCACGGCTCGCCATGTCCCCACCAGAGAGACAGATCGGAACAATCCCGAAGGCTGTTTCCTGTTTGTGCTGCTGGATGCAAGGCCTCTTAATCGCATTTGGACTGCTTGTGGCCTGGGCCAATCAGGTCAGCTGAATAGCCCACATTAACCCACACCAGCTCTTCTGTTGGGAATTTTTCAGTCTTCTTGGGAGGAATGACTAACTTCTGCTAGATGGTGTCGAAATTGCTCGCCCCTGGTCAGAGTCCATTCTAACATGATGGGCAGGGCGGATATTGGAATATCAGAGGAGTGAAGAGACAGTTCTTTCTGGGGATGGGCTCCTCCATGCTTTTCACATCCCCAGGCTGGGATCTAACACGTCCACTAGCATGTTCCTTTGAGGTTGATTCGCTGGCCTTTGGCAGTAGAGATACAAAGCAGTGCAGGTCTTGAGAGGGAACCTGGCTTTGCTGCTCTTATAACGAACAGCTGAACCCTTACTGGGGGATGTGCTGTGTGGCTGACTGAAAAGTCACGTTTGGTTTAAGGAACCAGGACTGAGCTAGGTTCTCTCAAAACGGGGTCCAGGCAAATCTCGCCTTAGAGGTCCAACTATCACTGTGCCCTCTTCAACACCGCCTGCTCTCCCACGCACCCGTGCTCCCCTCGCGCTCATCCTGAGGCCATCTCCACACTTCTGCAGACTTTGCCTTAGTCTGTACGCCAGACACTGTGAACACCAGAGTCTTGGGAATATCTGGTACCCCAGAGCCTTCGGCAACGCACTCGTCTCAAAGGGAGGTTCTCTAGAACTCCAAGTTCTCAGAAAATGTGATTTCCTCAGTGGTCTCCCTGGCCACCCACTGATTTTAAAGCTAAAAGAGTAATTGAATGCGAGTTCCTATCGTGTGAGGAGTGGAAACGGGTTGGGATGAGAGACGGGAAACAAGGAATACTTGGAGGGTTGCAGGGTGCTGTGAGGACGAGACGCCTGCGTGGACAGTTGATTCCTGCGCTGGAGGGAGTAGTGGGCAACGCTCTGCCTCCAGGGACCCTCACCTCCTCCTCACTGCCGCTACCCACTCCCAAAGCCAGCCGGGCATCTCCTCATCACCCCGCAACACTCCTCCGCCTTGGAAATCCTGTGCTCTAACACGCCACTCTCTGACCACAACCTCCAGCCTTTGCCTCTCCTTCCGCCCTCCTCCCGCTCGCTCATCTCTCACGTGCTGCCTAAACCTGCTCTTCCACCCACCTTTCCCCTTTGCCCCTGCCTCAGAGGATGAGGTGCTGCTCTTCTTGACCAAGGCCAATGCCTTTCTCCAGGCTCTTGTCTCCTCCTCTGCCACGTCTTTTGAGTGTGTGCTCTGTCCCCTTGCTCCCTCCAATGGTCTCACCCTCTTCCTCTCTACTGACTCCTTCAGTTCACCTTGCAGATGTTGCTTGCACTCTCTCATCTTGAAAAAGTGCTTTGACAGTGTGTCCTTTGCTAACTATTGCCTTCTTACTTTCCTTCTCGTATCTGTTTCATAAGGTGGTTTCCACTGACTGCATTCTCACCTGAGATGCACTGTCACCAGGCTTCCATGTCTGCCACTCCCTCCACCTTCACTGCTCTCAGGAAGGCCACAGTGGCCTCCAGCTGACAAAATCAGACAGGCATGTAATTTTAATAACAATAGCCGCCTTTTTATCATCCATTGCCGAAGTGCCAGGCACCAACTCAGAATTTCTCAGACCTTTTCCTTGTTCTCCTGTGGCATTGGCATCTCCTTGAGGTTCTGTGCCTCCTCTAACTCCCAGGGCACAGGCACATCTGGCCTTGCTGTTCCCATTGCCTTTCCTGCACCCTCTCCTTTGACTCACTCCTTCAAAGACTGCCTCTCTTCTGTGTGTGTGTATGTAAGTCCACATTCTCTTCTTGGGGGAGTCCTCATTCATTCCCAGGGCTGTGACTCCCACCTATATGGCCACACTCGCCATCAGTACATCTGGCCCAAGCTCTCCCATGGGCCATGGGCAGCATAGCTGGACTGAGCCACCATCTCTTCCATCCTCCTAGTAAGAGGATGCTGCAGGAGCTGGAAAACAAAACGCTGCAATTCTCAGACTTCCTTGCAGCTAAAGTTCCAGGTATAATTTAAATTCCACAGACTCCATGCACTTGAATTTGGAACTAAGTTAAGTGGGGAGAGAGGCAACAGCACATGAGGTGCCCATGTTGTCGGTGTTAATCTGGAGCCAACAGTTCTAAGGGCTGCTTCCTGACCTGAGTGACAGCTGGGGAGATGGTCCCAGACGATGGCTATGTGATTTCTAACTCTCTGACTGTAAGAGTTTGCACTTCCCTTTGTAGACAAGTTCTGCAGCCTTGTTCTGGAAGTCATTCCTGGACGCCTAACCTCGAGCCTGCCCTTCCAGCTTTCCAAGTGTTTTTTATTTTTTTGTTTTTTATTTTTAAGAGGTACGGAGGATTGAACCCAGGACCTCGTACATGGGAAGCAGGCGCTCAATTATGGAGCTACATTCGTGTATTAGTCAGCCAAAGGGGTGCTAATGTGAAATACCAAAAATGGGTTGGTCTTTATAAAGGGTATTTATTTGGGGTAGAAGTCCACAGTTACCAGGCCATAAAGCATAAGCTTCTTCTCTCACCAAAGTCCATTGTCATGTGTTGGATCCAGACAGCTGCCGGCATTTGCCAGGGTTCAGGCTTCTGGGGTTCCTCTCTTCCCGGGGCTGCGTTTCTCTCCGGGTTTAGCTCCTGTTTCCTCCACAAGGTCAGCTGTAGGTGATCAGGCGAACGGCTCTCTTCTCTTCTCCTGGGGCCTTCTTTCCAACATCAAAGCTGCTTCTCAAAGACTGCTTCAACTCTGTTCTTTG